>LPNX010247246.1:166355-190783 GCA_001517045.1 Pseudotsuga menziesii
TGTGTGTGTGTATATATATATATATATAACATATTATGGTGCATCCTAAAGGTGATATATCATAAGGGCGATGGTAATGAAAGAAAGAAAGAAAGAAAAAAATCACCCCATTTTCTCCCACTTACTTTGAGGTGTTATAGGCATGTTACAAATGGTATTAGAGTGCGGAAGTGACAACACTCAGGCCTATTTGGGCTCAACATGAATTAGAAAGTAAAAGATGTTAAGACTAACCAATGAAGTGACTTTTGTGGATGCATGGAAATGATGGACGGGGAGAAACGAAATGGGAAATATTTGTGTTGGGGTTTCACATTCAAGGAAGGGAGGATACTCAACAGATCAAAAAGAGATCGCTGCAGGGAATTCGGCAAGTGAAACGTTAAAAAGGTTTGCAGGTTCTGTAAATTGGTAATAATGCTTCCCTTTTCTTGAAAATGATTACTGTTTCAGATTTGATGTTGGTATCCCTGAGTAGGGGTGATCCCTCTATGCAATATATTTTTTGTGAGAATTTATTTGTTCTTTTCAATCCTGCATAGGTTTTATCTGCCTTCAGGAAAGATTTGTTTATGATTTGCATACGTTTCGTTGTATAACAGCTTACTATTAGCTTTTCGGAGAGTACTTATTTTCATGAGAATTTATTTGTTCTTTTCAAAGAAAATCCAGTGTAAATTTTATTTTTCTTTCAGCTGAGAGTGTTTTATGCTAGCTTGCTATCAGCTTTCGAAGAGTACTTAACCGAGCGGTCATTTGCCCTTTGTATGTTTATTTTGCGCATAAAAAAATTTGACATTTCTATATAATTGGTTCAATTTCTTGTCATGTGTTTAAATTGGAGAGAAGATCTGATGTATGAATACGGTAGAGATTTGCGTTGTTTAACACTCTATACTCTGCATACTATGTTCCTAATTGACATACGACTTTAAGAGTATGATTTCTTGTCATGTGTTTAAATTGGAGAGCATATATGATGTATGAAAATAGTAGAGATTTGCATTGTTTAACACTTTATACTCTGCATACTATGTTCATAATTGACATACGGCTTTAGGAGTATGATCTCCAAATGAAAATACCGTCTATGTTTTGATTTTTCTTAAAGACCAAATCGATTTGGAATCAATCAACATTGTATTGATGGTGCAGATGCACGAATGGTTGGCTATCGTAAATCACACTTGTGTAATCAGAATTTTGTAGCATTTCATACATAAAACTATTTGCATGTGTGTAGATGTTACTCACAGTTACCTTTAGTGTTGTAGGGGAGAGCTGACAGGTATAAATTAAATTTTATTACTTGTCTACTGCTGCAACTAGATCGCTACGATTGGTCAGTTGTTAATAATGCTTTACAATATCTTGATACACGTAATTGTTTAATTGCATTCCATCTAAGTCATATCTAGATTCGACGCCTGTACACGTAATTATATACTTTAACGTTTGATTCCCAATCTCTGTAATGCATTGTGTTGGCTTGAATAGATCTAATAAGCGTTGCCGTTGAGATTATTGGGAAAGCATTAGACTTGCCTTAGCTCTGATAACATGTCAGTGTGTCCAAATTCCGCTAATGCATTGATTTGAGTTTGGGGTATATCTAACAACTTTTTGATGGCATTTATATGATGCGTGTGCTTAATGCATGAGTTAGTTTGAACAGATCTAAAGGGAAAATATCGTCTCTAAATTATTTTGCTAGCTGAATTGTTTTGATTGAATGCGAAAGATAGAGTAAGATCTTTACTTTGAAATAATTATAGTTAGGATATTTAAATCTCTACTTTAATGATCGAGTTGCAGATCTAATGACTGAGTTTTGAGAAGTTTCTATTAATATTGGAAAATGATAAGTGAATGAACGACACATAATGTTATGGACTAACTTGCAGGAGTATGCATGGAACACCACCAATTGAAATGGACTATTTGTTTCAAAAATTCACTGGCTTAAAGAAGGGAGCTAAACCACTCAAGAACAAGTGTTGTTTTATTTATTTTTATCTTATTATAAATTTCATATTTCTAGGTTTTTATGAACCAAGGATTAACTGTGGATTATGGTGTTAGGTACTAACATTGTAGGGATTTACTATGATTCTAACCATCTCACAATCAACGTAAGATAGGGATTTTAAATCCACTTGTAAATAAATGATGGTTTATTCTGAATGAATTATGAGATTGTATGAACCATGAATGATGGTAAGGGTACAATCACTACAACTTAGGAAATGTTGATTAAATGAATGAAAATTATGTTTATCGATAGATGTTAATTATATTAAACGTGAAGCCAATGTCATGAATTGGGACAATGACAATGAAGTCATGTAAGCACCAAAGAATGTGTGTCACAAATAGACAAAGGCTGTAATTAACATTAAAAGTGAATAAGAAAAATACATGCTGCGGGAGCACAATGGTGTTAGGCAAGTGATTGACATGTGAGCACATCGGTGTTAGGCATACATGCTGGAGGAGCACAATGGTGTTAGGAAAATGATTCTCATGTGAGCACATTAGTGTTAAGCATATGATGTAGCAATAAAAATTGATGATCTATAATCCAGATGGAGATCGGTGGCCACCCACCTATTCCACTGGCTCAAAACAATTGTCCATTGTGGCAGTTTCGTAGTTATTTCTCTACAAATTTTCAGGTCCTAAACTTCTGGGGCCGTTTTGAGGCCGTGAACGACGTTCTTTGGAGATTCGGGGCCAAATGGTTTCCATTGGCATGCCTTTGGCTGACCAAAAGTTGTAAATCTTCGATAGACCTTTCCAACGAGCTATCAAATGCCCAAATCGAAGATCGTATGCAAAAGTTATGACCCCGGAAAGTTGACTGTTCAACTTACCACCCTGGGGCTGCAAACTTTATGACGGTTCATCTTCTAGGGTTATGTTTTGGACTTTTGGGGTTCTCACCTCATTCTTATTATAAATAGGACCCTTTGGCCTCATTTTGTATTCAGCTTGGCACGAATGAGCGTAGCAGCCACATCTCTTCTCAGAGATAACTACCACCATTCTAGCAATTGTATTACAGTCTGTTCTATTTCCGCCATTTAATAGGATATGTGTTTACTGTTGTTACGGAGAGAAATTCCTATGGCTTGGGGTACCACAACAGACAGCTTGACTCCAGAATTCAATCCTTTCCAATATGCAATAGAAATCAAATATCTAACACTAAAGGATCAGACCTCGTACCTTATTCAGACAGCTGAAGTAGATCCTCGTTGAGCTTTCCAACTTCAGCTTGAATTGATAAATCACTTCCTCAACAACAAGTAAACAAGACAAGCATACTATATATATTGGTGTTATATCTATTCTAGCATATATAATCAACAATGTTAAAGCATTTGAAATCATCCATGGATAAAATATTCATTCAAACATACATTATTGGACAGGAAAAGATATTTCTATTAATATAAAATCAGAGATTACAATGGATACAACCTCTGTCGGCACTTCTGCGAATCAGAGAAACTGAATCCCCCACTTGGGCCTCCACCACCTCAATCCTCCATCTCTTGATAGCAAGCTCACAAGCAAAAGGCAATCTTGGAAAGAACACAAAAGTGCTCCAAGGGACAAAGGGATGCAAACTCAAGCACAAGTTCTGGCAACAATGAACTATGGTTTCTTTGCTCTCAATTCTCTCATATGCCTTCAGTGTACCAAAGAGTTCCTTATATAGATTTTAAAAGGGGTAATGAAAGGTCGAATCTGAGCAATTTCAAGGCATATGGAAGGCCAGGAGTCAAGTGAGTCGGATCCATGTCAAGGAAAACTCCAAAAGGATTTGGATTTTTCACACATCCCGATGTATGTAGTTTTGGAGGTCAAACCAGCATATATACGCGATTAGGGGTTTAAAAGTCACGTGTATTATTTTTCACTTGTTTATAGGGATGGTCAAGGAAACATCAAAGGACAAAAAATGGTCCAAGGGGTCTAAGGAGTCTGCAAAGGGATAGGGGAAGGCCAGAGAAGTGTGATTCTCCTGGAGTGGTAAAATCAGCTATAACAGATGCCCCCTAATGTGTGAGGTCAGAGGGGTCATATGATGGCCGAAATACATTATAAGTCCATCCCAGAAGTGGAGTGATGAAGGATCCCAAATGGAAGACCAACCACCCAATCAGCATAGTACAATGATATAACTTTGTACATAACTGCAAATACATATAGCAGTCCCAGATACATAAGAGTACAATGGCCATGAATAGGCATGATACAAAATATCACATAAGTGGTCATCGCCACATACAATATACATAGATCAGAATCTCCATGATGAAGATATACAAAGGACCATGATTTCCATAATAGCTAAAGATATATAATGGATCAAGATCTCCATAATGGCTGGAAATGTCTGACATATACTGGAATCAAGTCACGAGAGCTGAAATCTCATGAACACTGGCACGGTAAAGGAGGTAGCATATAAGAGATGCCACCAATTTGGAAGGTCTTCTACACAAAATGCTATGAGTACATGTCCTACTATGTGAATAGAGGTGTCGAGGTCAAACATAGTAGTCCATCATCTTATTACCGGTCATTGATATATATCGTTAACAAACGCGAGATCACCCACCGATAATAAAAATGGGAATCGAGGTACTAGAGTGAAAACTAACAAGTGTGAATAAATGTGTTGAGGTCGAACACTTGAGAGGATCCATCAATCAGGGGGCATTGATGTAATCCCAAAGAACTGTCGATGGTGAGAGAACCTGCCACTGATGACTGCAAGTCTCAAGGAACTCAAAAATGACTCTAGATTCCAATCCCAGAATAAATGATCTGAAGTCAATGGGATGAAATCCGCTAAAAGGAGGGAATTAAGGCATCCCCCATTATCCAACACGAGGTACTCAACAAAGCTGTATAATGTGGAAGGACTCAATCATAAGGTCCATGAACCAGTAACTATACCGGGAATGGTCGACATGCAAAGTCAAGATAACTGAGGAATGGCTGACTCAGGTTTCAACTTCCTTCGAATAAGAGCATAATGACAAATGGTGACTAAATAAAGGCATCATAGACTCGATATACAAAACTGGGACATCTCTGCGACACAGGAGGCATTGACAAAGGCTCCATGGGGACTGGAAGCTTAACTAGTCGGTGGAGATAAACTCAGATAAACGAGTACAACTCCTAAAGTCAAACTATAAACCCAACCAACAGATGTGTTATACGGTGCTCTGTTCGAAGGCGACACAACTCGATAGATTCCAAAAGATAACATCTTTCCTTGTCCAGCTTTTTGGTTTTTTGTTTTTTTTTTTACTTTTTCAAATATTTAAAAAGCTTGAAAAAGAATAAAATTGCTTTATAGTTACATACTAGGCGGAGACGAGTGTCATAGGGACAAACAAACTAGTTCTAAGTAGTGGAACATACCTATGCTTAATGCAAGGATACATGTGTAGGATAGCGACACTCGGGGGAAAATCCCCTCTCGGTAGAAATAGGGAATCAAGCTGCAAAGGATATAAAAATGGCTCTGCATGGCTAGACATGAGACAAGCTCGGGCTATATAGTTGAAACTCAATGTCAGGGAAGTCGACGTAAGGCTCAATAAGGTAGGAAAATCTCATGATAATGCATTTACAACTTGACATAGGGAGTCCTAAGGGAAATAGGATAGCAAAAGATCAAGAGGAGTATGAGGCTCTTGTGAAATGTCATGGCAATACTATACAACGGACTCCCACACCCTAAGGGACAAAATGTCAGCATGGGCACCAAATGAAAATAAGGCGCTAACTAGGGTACCCATGTAAGGTCAAGCTCTACCACTCACATCATGCCACTACTAAAACAACAAGAAAGTTTCATGACATAATAGAGTGGGTTCATACCTAAGGCTATAATGAAATGGTCACAAGGTCATGTAAAATGCAAACGGTGATAAAACCTAACCTATATGCCAGTTTAGACATGATACTTGAAATTGGCATGAACGGGTCAATCCAATGGCTGAAACAACACTCAAAAAGGTCTCCTACATCATAAATTAGTCCAAACATGGTCCAAAAGGATTAAAAATGGTCCAAACTATAGGAAAGGGGGTAAAAATTTTCAAAAATTTGAAAAATTTCTATAAATAGTAAAAAATTCAAAACATTATAAAACATTTGAAATTTTTACCCATTTGAGCTTAGAACTTCAACAGCGAATTCCCGGAGATCCAGCCGGCGGAATCCACTACCATTTTTTCTAGGTACTTACTCATGTTCCATTCTTTCATTTTGATGCATTTTTTGTCAAATTCCATGGTGTATTTGATTTTCTAGGCCCTTTCAAAATAGGCGCTGTGGCCCATGCAGATATTGAGGGTTTTTCCGCGTATAGGGCTGGATATACACGGAAAATTCCCTCACAGTCGTGGACATACGTGGCTATTTGGAAAACAGTCATGTATGGGGCCGTGCTTAATGTTTTTCAAGTGTTCTAATGGGCAAAATCCAAATTTTTTGTGCAGGATGGTCCTAGAATGGAGAAAACGTGAACATGGTGATGTAGAAGAAGCAGTAAGGGACGATCTAATGGCTCAACAAGCGCTATGTGCATGTGGGATCTACAAATTTTGGTGTCTTGGTGGCTTAAGGGCCAAAACAGGACTATTGCAGATGTTGGTGGACTACTAGGATCTAGACTCAAAGTCATTCCAGATAGATGGGATGTCCCTCACCATAGAGGTGGAGGACATATACTTTATTACTAGAATTTCTCGATGAGGGGAAGTAGTGAACCTATGTTCTCGCAGGCCCGGAGGTGGCCTGACTATAGATGAGTACATTGCGGTGTACTACTATTTGGACATGGAGAAGGTGGGGAGTCAGATCCCAACTAACTCCATACAGGTGCTGGGCCTAAAGGCCATCCTACTAACACTAGGTAGGATAGCAGGCTTGGCTTTCCTCCACCAGGCCTCGCAGTCTCTGATGTTCTATGCAGTGGAGTGCATGAGACCCACGGTATATGATTGGAGCATTGCACTACTAGAAAAAATGAAACACCAGCTCAGTGAGTGCAAGATGGGTAGAGGACGAAACTTCGGTTTTAGCAGCATACTGAGCACATTTTTATTCGAGCGTGTTCCAAAATTGAGCCCTAGAGTTGACGTTCCTCTACATGGGGTTTGAGATCCAGCCCAACGGCATTGGGTGGATGCGATGCGTAGACTGGGGGTAGGTAGGGTGTCCAACCCCTATCCAGCTGATTTCTTTCCGTGGTGGCGACGATAGATAGTTGCCATCGATGACTACCCCTATGCGGGGATAGATTTCTAGGGGGACCCAGACATGCTGCTACCACCAGGATCGGCATATGGTGACATAGGTAACGAATCTCAACCCTCTCTTTAAATTTTTGAGTTATTTAATTTTTTTGTGTTTTATGATTATATGGAATCAAAAGACATGTTTTTGGGTGACAACACATAGTGACATCTACCATATGCATGCATATGTGGGACCACGGCGGCCTGAAGGCTTCCCTCGTCATAGACGGAGGGGAAGGGGAGACGATATCATGGGTGTGGGTGCAGAGCGGACGCTCCAGAGCATTCATACCAACTTCGTGAGGATGACACACAGAGTACCCATGGCGCAAGTCGAGGACTTGCCTAAGGCCATGCAGCACCAGGTGGTGGGTGTACCACGAGCATGGGTGCGGTTATTCCGATGGCTAGCTAGAGCCGTAGTGACATTCCACGATCATAACCCCCCTCCTCCTCCATAGGCTTAGATACTTGGGAGCGATACATTTTGTATTACCATGTATTATATTTTGGTGGCTTGAGAGCCCCATTTTTGGATTATGACACTATGTATTACCACATTTTGGATGTTTATAAAACTTTTATGATGATCGGTTTATTTATTTACATGTGTAAAATTTTTTGTTTGTGATGAATTTATTATGTATGAAAAAAATGCCAATCTAACACGTAGTTAGCATATGAGTTAGCAACTTGATTATTAATTCTTGGAATATGTATGTATGTTATATTTTCAAATTGTCGTTCTAATAATCTCACACGTAAGAATCTTCTTAATAATGTCGGATCTCTAACATGGTACAAACCATTAAGTTGTGACACTACTAACTCTGAATCAAGATGTACCTCAAGAGAAAGAACACCATGTGAAATGGCATCCTGTAGAAGCTCAATGATGGAACTATATTCAACAACATTGTTTGAAGACATCCATAAACATACGCCTCCTAAAGACAATACCTGACCCATAGAAGTGTAAATGACCCAAGCAATAGAGGCTGAGTGTTGAGTGTGACAACTCGCACCATCCGCGAATCCTATGAAAGTGGAAGATTCCATTGACATCTGCCAAAAGAAACGGAAAGTAATCACAAACCCAATCACTATAAGAAAAAGAACTACCTATGCAAAACTGTACAATAATATACAATAACCAGCCTTTGCTGAAAATCATGCATAGTATTTTTTGAGATAGATCCCATTTCTAGGGTCTGCCAAGGTTGTCCCTTCATAATCCACTAACTCATAAGCACCCTTCTCTAACACATGTTTGACGACGTAAGGACTATGCCACATGGGGTTAAACTTTCTTGCCCCCAAGGGTTATTTTGGTTGATCCCACAAAAGGACCAAGTCTCCCTCACTAAACCTCCTTGGTCGTTTCATACTGGACCTTTATGCAACGCTTATTGACCTCTAGAGCCACCAAGGCATCTCAACGTTGCTCATCAAGTTGCTCAAGGTGGACCCAATACTCCTCCAATGGTGAAGTGTCTGGTAAGAGCTCTATGGCTAGTTTCAAAGAAGGAATCTCGCACTCAACCGGCAATACCGACTCCACTCCATGTACAAGCTGATATGGAGAAAAACCCGTGGCAGTCTTAACAGTGGTTCTATAAGCCCACAAAGCAGGATATAACATAATGTGCCAATTATTCTTACTTTGTGCGATGGTTCGTTGGATAATGGATTTGAGTCATTTGTTCACTGCTTCTACCTATCCATTCGCTTGAGGGTAGTAAGAGGAGGAATTCTCTTATTTGTACCCTAACTTTGATACCAACTCTTCCATCATACGATTCTGAAAGTGCGAGCCACGGTTAGTGACAAGATCTTTCAGAATCCCGAACCAAGTAATAATCTGGTTTAATACGAAGTGTGTGGCTGTCTCACCATCGGATTTAACCATAGGCATAGCCTCAGCCCATTTCATGAAGTAATCAACAGCGACTATGATATGATGATGGCCCCCAGCTGAAGCTGGGTTGCAATCCATAAAATCAATCCCCCACTTAGTGAAGGGACCGGTGGTGATGATGGGATGTAATGGGACAGGTTTCGAGCGCATATTACGTGCAAACACCTGGCAAGGGTGGAAACCCTTTACCGCATCTACACAATCCTTAAAGATCGACGGCCAGAAATAACCTGTTCTTAAGATTTTTTAGGCTGTAGAAAGACCAGATAAATGACCAGCACACGCCCCTCCATGGCAATCATTCAGCACTACCTAATCCTCTTCATGAGTTAAACAACGTCGTAAAATGGAATCTACCCCACGGTGGTATAAAGTGTTATCCACTATGAGGTAATTCTCAGACACGTGACATAATCGTCGTCGTTCATCCCATGAGAGGTGAGTAGGGACCTTCAATGTTTGTAAATATATAATGATATCCCCATACCATGGGTCTAAATTTGATATTAAGAAGATGTGCTCATCGATAAACGTATCTTCACAAACCAACTCCTCGGCCTCGCTTGTGAAATACGATATAAGCTCTGCAAAAATCAACGATTTCTTCGATTTTGCTGAAACAAACTCGAGGTCGAATTATTGCAGGATGACAATCCATTTATTATATTTTGCCCCAATCATCCTTTGAGTGAGGACGAATTGAAATGGATTGACATGGGCTACAACCAAGGTCTGGCAAAGGAGAATATAATGTCTCAACCGTTGAACCGCATGTACGGTAGCTAAGGCAAGCTTCTCAACATGAGAATAACGGATCTCCACGTCAATAAGATTCCAGCTCAGATAGTATATGACATGCTCTTGGAGCTCCTCATCCTCTTGAACCAAAACCATACTAATCATCTCCATGGATGCGACCACATAAAGTAGAAAATCACGGCTATAGTCTGGGGGACTAATCACCGGGGCCGATGCTAGGGCTCATTTGAGCGCATCAAAGGACTCCTGGGCTCGCTTATCCCAACAAAAGGTGGTGTCCTTCTTCAAAAGATGCATGAAGCCTCTAGTCAAATTGGAAAAATTGACAACGAATCTCCATAAGAAGTTTTCCATGCCTTGCAAACATTGAAGATGACGAATATTTTTCGGGGGAGGCAATTGAAGTATTACCTCAACCTTCAAAGGGTCGACTCTTATACCCTCTTTAGAAACGATGAATCCTAACAAGTGACCAGACTTCACACAAAATATGAACTTGTGAGGATTTAACCTGACCAAATAATGGCAGCACCTTTCGAATACCAATATGAAATGATAGGAATGACGCATTCTCATACGAGAATGAGCAACAAGGTCATTCAAAAATACTTTGATAATCAATTTGAGATCATGGAAGATTAAGGCCATGGCTCGCTGAAAAGTAGCTTTGGTGTTCTTAAGGCCAAAAGGGATTTTTTGATATGCAAAAGTTCCCCAAGGACAAATAAATGCAGTCTTATGTTGGTCCTCAGGTTTAATTTGTATCTGATTGTATCTAAAAAAGTCATCCATAAAGGAAAAAACCTCGCTATCCACACACTCATCCAAAATCTGATCAATAAATGGTGTGGGGAAATTGTCCTTAGGACAGGCACGATTCAAGTCATGGAAATCAGTACATATGCGGATCGCTCCCTGCTTCTTTTCAACTAGAACGGGGTTTGAAACCCACTCCGTCAAGGGAACGGGATACATAAAACCGACTTTCAACAGTTTCTCTATCTCTACCTTAATCGCGGGTGATTTACTAGGATTCACCGCATGCAAGCGTTGTCGAACGAGCTTAGCGTTGGGATAAGTCTTAATATCGTGTTCAACAATGCGAGGGTCGATACCTGGCATTTCATTGTAAGACCAAGCAAAGATATCACATAATTATTTAAACAGCTCGGTGTATTCTTGAATCTCAGCATGGGAACATTCTGCCCTAATATAGACATTCTCTATCCTACCAGGATCGCGAGAGATATTGATAGGAATCGTTGGAGATATATTTTCCATGTTTCCATCAACCATTGGACCAAGAGAGCTTAATCGAACCATAGGACTTCCAATTCTCTCACTAAGAACCTCCCTAAAGTCCTCACGCTCCAAGCAGTCAAGTTCAGGAAGAAAGTAAGATCTATGATGGAGCACTTCCCATGGTGGCTCAACTCCCAACATGGCCTCAATAATTGCTTCGTCTGAAGGAAAAACACTATCAAGGCAGTCATGTGCATGAGAAGATTGTATTTCCCATGCAGGAAGCACATAAGGGTCCTCCTCCTTTGTCCATGAAGAGGAAGGACTAGGCTCTGCAACACACTCAATATTAGTTTGATAAGCTACCATAGTTGCAGGCAACGGCATGTCCATCACGATGGGTTCACTCGAAGGACTCGGTGTAGGAAGAATCCAAGGATCTTCCATATGACTCGTGTGAAAAGACACCGATCTCATAGATGTCGAATCCTCACCAGAAATAGACCCTATCATAAGGATAGGTGCATGACAACTAAAACTTCCCATGAGGGATGGATACATGCCTACACCCACACTCCTAGTTGCTGGCTGAGAGTGCTCTACAATCGGGATTGAAGTTCCTGAAGATGTGGTAACTGACGGATTCTTGAATGACAATTGATCAATTGTAACTATCTTCCCGTTAAATGAAAAGCATACAACATGAAATAGGGAAGAAACTATAGCTTGCATACTGTACATCCAATTCCTACCTAGCAAGAGATTGTAGTCAAGGGGCGCATCAACCACCTCGACCTCTATCGCAACGGTCTTCCCTCCCAAATGGACCTTAAGGGAAGGAAGGATCCCATGCGGTCTAAACGATATCCCATCAAATGCAGTTAACATGGTCGGTGATTTAGACAACTCAGGGGAACCTAAACCCTTCCAACATGATAAAGACATCATAGAAGAAGTAGTGCCTTCGTCAATCATAGTGCGCTTGACGGTCATGTTAAGACATTCTACATGAATAAAAAGAGACACATAGTAAGGTAAGCGAGGCTGAAGTCCTGCGATTTCAAATTTAATCACGGAGGAAGAATTATCATCATTCACACCAAGGGCAGAAAACAAAGCCTTCCTTTATGAAGGACAACTCTAAAGTACTTCTAATGTAGACATCGCAAGGAGTGTGGCCCAAATCCTCGACAACAGAATAGTTCTTGGTGGCTCGGGCATTAGGATTGTGCCTCGAATGCTTAAGGACTCCCTTAGGAATGCGAGGTGTAGCTTCAAGTTTATCCACAGGTTTTTCAATACGCAAAGGAGTCCTTGGTGGATCAGGTTCCTTTCCTGGTTTGGGTTGTGATGAGCCATAGTCTTTCGCATAGGTCACAACTTTCGCAGCATGTACCATGTTAATGCAACCACAACCCCTACCCTCTGACGGATCTTAATCACCACCAGACTGATCATGGGTCCTCAAGTTCATATTTTGATTGTGAGGTAAAGGGTTAGTCAGCATAGCTAGCCCTGTGCTACGAATCTCGAGGCTTCATCGATACGAGGGAACACGTAAGTGAGGTGATCTTCCTTACACAACTTGCAAGAAAATTTAACCTTACGTTTAGCTTGCTTGTCCACACCAGCATTACGGGCATTCTTTTCATTATTATTAGCATTTTCATTCCTATTCCCACCCTTATGATTATTCTTACCCTTCTTTTTATTCTGTCCGGGCTGTTGGTTACCCTTCTGGTCCGACGATTGCACTGAAAGCACACTTGCCGTTTGGGTGGGTTGAGATGAAGCCATGGCTTGTCCCGAAGCAGATTGGTTGATTGACAATCGACTGACTTGTTTTGCAACCGAATCCATAGGTTTAGCACTCGCACAACCAACAATTCCATCGGCATGTGGTCCAGGTTTAACTTTGGGGTCGAAACTAGAATGCGGAGCATTGGGAATGATCTCATATAACAAACCAGATTGAGGATAAATCAAATCCAGTTCCTGCACCCTAAAAATGGCTTGTTCCTCATTTTGCACTCCGGATGTAGAAACATTCTTCGCTATATATGACAATAACGACTTAAGGAACCATTCGAGGAGGAATTTCGACGGTATAAAGGCTTTAATTAACCTCTTCCATCTACGCCACTATTGGATATGATCCGAGATATGTGTGGCTTTATCCTGCCGAAATGTCAACAAGAGTTTAGTACCAACGTCATAACGCACTGGTAGCTGGAAGTGGTTAAGAAAATTCATCACTAGGTCATCGAACAAAGCAAATTCCCCCCTAGGTAGCTCTATATACCATTTCGCAGCAGGCCCTGTAAAGTTTTATTGAAACAGACTTAAATGGATTGAGTCCCGATGTAAGGAATTCGAAGAGCGCCATAGGTGAAATGTAGTAACATGTTCGCTTGGATCCTCTCCCAGTTTTCCCTCGAATTTGGGTATGTTCGAGGGAAGCTTAATAGGAACAGCCGGCTAAGCCGGGTCATGAGCTATAGGATTGTTCGTCAATATCGACAAGTCAGGAAGATTTAGTGTTGTGAGGAAAGGAGCCTAGGATGATTAGGACAATGGATCGCTCCCTGATAGTTCTGATTCACATAGGTCTGATTACCATAACCACCATGGCCTTGGCCATAGTGACCTCCTCTCGTTTTACCCGTATAGGGTGGCATGGAAGCACCATAGTGTGGTGTACCTTTACTATTTGGAGCTACAAAGCCATAATTTGAAGAGTAAGTGGGTTGTTGATACCTGCCCCCATAAGGTGAAGAACCCTGTCCATACTGCGTCCAATAATAGGGTCCATAAGTCATCGCATGAGATGTCCCATGAGACACTTTGTAAGTAGGAATATACGCTCCGGAAGTAGGAATATACATTCTGGAAGTAGGAATATACGCTCCAGAAGTAGTAATATGACCTCTAGAAGTATGAACATGACCTCCGGAAAAAATGGGAGGTGCATGAACCTGAGACACAACTGGTCGAGTAACCGTAGTACGGACATGACTCCTAGCAACATTCCGGCCCGAAGGACCACGTGAATTAGGTGGAGGGTGAACATTCGAAGAACTAGGGACAGAGGGCGAAGGGACCTGTGTAATTATGCACATGTTATTCCCTATAGTCACTCATCTTGGATCTGGTATCCTAATAGGATCACTAACCCAAGACCTAGGAGGAATATGTGATGTAGCTTCCACCTTCCGGATGGAAGGTGCAATATGACTTGTGCTCCCAAACCTCTCCGCATGGTAAGGAATGAGAGTGCCCCCAGGCATAGTATTAGGATCAATCTTTGACTCGACATGGAATGCCAAATCATGTGTGGGAAAACCAGACATACCATAACTACCATAACTCGTGCTCGCGGGTTCAAAATGAGTCTCATCATCCTCCGACATTCCATACCAGCAATGCGTTAATGGGGGATCAAAACTAGAGTAAGTAGGTCTATCATGAAAAATACCTATCTCAGAAATCATAGGACCAGTAACTTAGTCAAATCAGGTGAAGGATCATAGTTAGGAGTAAACTCCCCATCTTCCACTTGAATGGGAGAAGCTGGTTCAGGAATACCTTCTACATCGTCTCCCATCATGTGTGAATCAATGTGTGAAGTAGTGCGCCTAGACTGTCTATTTCTCTCTCCCAAAGGAGGAGGAGACGTAGAACACAAAATTCCTGCTAAACGACGAGAACAACGAGGAGTTGCACTCGAATCCACATTGACTCAAAAAATATAAAAGACTCTCTATCTACGCAAACCCTAGGCAAGCTAACGTGGACAAAGAAATCACTAATAAAATCTAAAGCCAAACACAAGCAATCAAGGGTAGGATAAGTGAGCTCCTGAATGAAGCAGGTATGTCTCGCCTAGGAGAGGCTTGAGACTCCCATACACAACAAGCAAAGGTACATAACCAATTATTGTGTCCCTCAGCTTCAACGTGTAAAGCGATTGTGCTGTCCGACCCCAACCTGGCTGGGACACCCGCAGAGAATAACCCCTGCAGAATACGCCCTTGATATCCTAGGTAAGGCCACTAAGGTCACCTCAATATAATCAATGCTCAGGCGAACAGTCATAGGCAGGATTGATCGTATGGGTAGGGTAGCAAAGCCCAAAACTCTAGAAAGAGCCCCCAGATATGAATACAATCCTGGAAATATCTCCGGTGTTACTTAGTTATGACTAGGGGTCATCCCAATTAATAACCACTCACATTTCCTCATGCTTAACTCCCTTTTGAGAGGAGGATCCTAAGAAACACTGGTTATACCAAGGAATTTCACACACTCACCTGGACAGACACATACATGTTGTTGTTTAGTGCTCTTGGAGAATTTACTTACAATGAACTATTACAAGACCCTAAAACCTAATCTTGTTGGTGAACCCTATCAAATAAAATAGTGTAGTTCATTTTAATTTAAGCGTTGATTTTAATTGGCTTTATTACTCAAAAGAGGTATATGGCCGTGCAACTAATGGCGTTATGACACAACATGAAATAAAATGCACACCTAACAATCAATGCAAATACATTGTGTCCATGAAGACAGGGTATGCTACTACGTGAAATGCACAATTTTCTTCAAATGATAAATGCAAGCTTTCCTATATGAAATCCTGACTAATACTCGAAAGCAAATCTAGTGCAAGTACTATGCAAAATGCAAGATACAATGCCTTATGATAAGCAAATATTTTGGATTTTTTGAAATAAAAATGGGATACTAAAGCAAAAGAATGGCTCTACAACCCCTAGACTTTGCAAGCACACTCAAGCAGCACTCAAGCAAAGTACTAAAGTAAAAGAAATCTAATGCACTAATCCAAAAACAAAAAATAAAAAATTCAATGACAAGAACATTCTTAAAAAAGAAATTTTACCCTAAAAAAAATGTCTTTGGTCAGAAATAGAGGTGTATATAGACTCTAGCAGTATCAAAGGAGACTCAGCAATCATCAAAATTCACCTAGCAACCATCCAACTTCCTCTAGAAGGAAAAACCAAGGGCATACATGACTGTTCGCAGTAAACCCGCATGTGTACGCAGAAATAGTAGTGAAACCCTCATATATACATGAATGTGAGTTAAAAACTCGCGTACAGGAATAAATGTGCATAAAAATAAAGGCAAATAGACAAGCTGAGACAAAATTCACACCAATCAGACACTACCAGGTAAACATGCCCCCAGACCTGATGCAGAAATAAGAGACAAAGAGCAATTCAAAGTCATTGAATGCTGATAGAAAACCCCAAAGAAAAACTACTAGGAACTCCCCAGCAGAGTCGCCAATTCTGTTACAGAGAGAAATTTTTATGGCTTGGGGTACCATAATAGACAGCTTGACTCCAGAAATTAATCCTTTCCAATATGTAATAGAAATCAAATATCTAACACTAAAGGATCAGACCTCGTACCTTATTCCAGATGGTTGAAGTAGATCCCCATTGAGCTTTCCAGCTTCAGCTTGAATTGATAAATCACTTCCTCAACAACAAGTAAACAAGACAATCATACTATATATATTGGTGTTAGATCTATTCTAGCATATATAATCAACAATGTCTAAGCATTTGAAATCATCCATGGATAAAATATTCATTCAAACATACATTATTGGACACCAAAATATATTTCTAGTAATATAAAATCAGAGATTACAATGGATACAACCTCTGTCGGCACGTTTGCAAATCGGAGAAACTGAATCCCCCACTTGGGCCTCCACCACCTCAATCCTCCATCTCTCGACAGCAAGCTCACAAGAAAAATGCAAGCTTGGGAAGAACACAAAAGTGCTCCAAGGGACAAAGGGATGCAGACTCAAGCACAAGTTCCAGCAACAATTGAATATAGTTTCTTTGCTCTCAATTCTCTCATATGCCTTCAATGTACCAAGAGTTCCTTATATAGCTTTTCAAAGGGGTAATGAAAGGTCAAATCCGAGCGATCTCAAGGCATTTGGAAGGCCAGGAGTCAAGTGAGTCGGATCCATGTCAAGGAAAACTCCAAAAGGATTTGGATTTTGCACACATCCCGATGTATGCGGTTTTAGAGGTCAAACCCCTGTTTATACGCGATTAGGGGTTTAAAAGTCATGTGTATTAATTTTCACATGTTTATAGGGATGGTCAACGAAACATCAAAGGACAAAAAATGGTCCAAGGGGTCTAAGGAGTCTATAGAGGGACAGGGGAGGCCCATACAAGTGTGATTCACCTGGAGCGGTAAAATCAGCTATAACAACTGTATCTTTGTTATCTTTGCATAATGTCTGTTATTATGATTCTATATATGTTCTTTCATTTCATTCACGCATAAATCTAGATCAGTTGTATCAGAGCAATCTGCTCTTTGATTGTTTCTCGGTGCAAGTCCCGGACAAGGTCCGAGTATAGAGAGTTTGGTCTCAAACTAGTTTCACTTGATCATTCTCGACATCCCAAACGACCTCCCATGGCGAAAGAAAAGAGAGATGATGGAACAGGAGATCCTATCAAGTTGATGCTCGAGGAAGCCCTCGAGCGACAGAGGAATGAGATGATGGATAGTTTCACCCAAATCCTTCTACGAATGTCGACAACGACAAGTGCATCTTCAACAAGCAGCCGGTTCGGGGATGCAACTCCTTTCAAGGTACAAGTTAACTTTGATATTCCTTTATTTGAAGGAAAAATTGATGAAGATGCCCTAGATAATTGGTTGAATGTTCTAGAAGGGTATTTCTCTATCCACAATTTTTTCGACAGAGAAAAGATAACCTTTGTGCTCCTTAAGGCAGTCCCCTATGTCCAAAGTTGGTGGGGTACTTATTGTGAGAAAAACTCATCAGGTGAGTCTGGAATCTTTGAAACAAATCCCACTTGGGCCTCTTTCATAGATGCCATCAGGGAACAGTATTACCCTGTGGGAAACTATGATGACCAGTACACAAAATGGACCATTCTGCGTCAAGAAAGGGACCAGACGGTGTCAAAGTACACCAATAACTTTCATACCCTGTGTACAAAGCTGAGTATCAAGGACTCCGAGCAACACTTGATTCTGAAATAACACAGTGGTATACATTGGTACATCCAAACTGAGATGGAATTCCTCGACATCTTTTCACTTAAGTTCGCCTATCGGTCTGCTGTCAAAATCAAGGAGAAATTTTGACAAAAGAACAAGCGAGACTCTGGACCTGCACACCCACCGCAAAAGTAAGGCAACGGAAACCCTGGCCCACAAAACATAGGACAAGGAAAGGACAACCAGTCCCTACCACAAGCAAGGAAGGGAGATGGAAAGACAAAGAAGGACACCGATAAGTGGTGCGAATTTCATAAAATCCCTTGGCACAACACTGATGAATGTCGCTCATAGCAGTCATTAGTGGTCGAGATCAAATCTTTAGAATTAGATCCTGATTCTGATTCTGAACCTAATGCCACAACCGCATACAATGGGATGTAGATCATTGATGCAGACCCCACTGCCACTGTTGCTACCACACAGATTCAACTAGAGGATCCTGAAGAGTCAGAGGTAGAGGAGCGCCTATTCCACTCACATATGTGGGTGAAGGGGATGCCTATACATTTTGTTGTTGACAACAACAGCCGAAAGAACCTGATCTCAATAGAAGTCGTCAAGAGATTGGAGCTTCCGACAACACCACACCCACAACCTTACAGCATTGGTTGGCTAAGCCAAGGACGAGGTATCCGCATTACTCAACAATGCCTCCTACCATATGGCATCAAGAATTTCAAAGACGAGGTACTGTGTGATGTGTCCCCACTTGAAGTTTGTGATGTTCTTTTAGGACAACCATATATGTGGAAGCGTCATGCTATATATGAGTCACAGCCTCGAACTATCATTGTTAATTTGGGAGGAAAACTCTATCGAATACTAGATACCGTTACACCTAACAAAGTCTTGCAAGGTAGGAAGATAAGATCCCACATCAGAAAATTATTCCTCTTCACAATTGCATCTGAAGGAGAACATAAGATTACAGAGACTTCCACACCCTCTGCACAGGGTGTCTCTACTCATCAGAAACAAGAAGAAGACAAAGCCATTGTTTCCTCATCTATCCGAGTACCTCTATGATGCAAGGCCACACATTCAAGGTGCTCATCTAGAAACAAATCATCCATACAACAATTACAGCCTTCTCGGGATGTCAAAGAAAGGAAGCCTCTTCACTTCAGCAAATGTCGCACTAGGAGATCAACTCAACACACAGTTCGAGATATGATACGGGATTCGATGCAATGGAGACCATTGCTTCCTAAGGAGGGGGGATTGATCCAGATGGAGATCAGTGGCCACCCATCTATTCCACTGGCTCAAAAAAATTGTCCATTGTGGCAGTTTCCTTTTTATTTTTCTACAGTTTTTTAGGTCCTAAACTTCTAGGGCTGTTTTGAGGTCCTAAACGACATTTTTTGGATATTTGGGGCCAAATAGATACCATTGGAATGCATTTGGATGACCAAAAGTTGTAAATATTAGAAATACCTTTCCAACGAGCTATTGAATGCCCAAATCGGAGATCGTATGCAAAAGTTATGACTCGAAAAGTTGACTGTTCAACTTACCACCTTGGGGCCGCAAACTTTATAACGGTTCATCTTCTAGGGTTATGTTTTGGAATTTTGGGGTTCTATCCACATTCTTATTATAAATAGGCCCCTTTGGCCTCATTTTGTACTGAGCTTGGCACAAATGAACGTAGCAGCCACATCTCTTCTCAGAGATAGCTACCACCATTCTAGCAATTGTATTACAGTCTGTTCTATTTCTGCCATTTAATAGAATATCTGTTTATTGTATCTTTGTTATCTTTGCAAAATGTTTGTTATTATGATTCTGTATATGTTATTTCATTTCGTTCACGTATAAATCTGGATCAATCTAAGTCTACCCTACTTCTGGGTAGGAAGAAATTCCTGGACTCAAGCGAGGAGGCTTGAGGGGAACCATGTAAGAGTTATGATATCAATATTAAGACCTAGGTAAATCTCGACATCTGGAAGACAGGATGTTGTTTGATGTCACTGAGGAGAAAACTTTGACCAGCAGTCAAAAGGGAGAGTAACCTCAGAAATAGTCGTAAGTCCACACAAGAATTGGTAAAAGAACTCCACGGAGAGTTTTGGGGAATATTTTCATCTCCATGTTATAACGAACGGAAAATGGGTTAATGGTCTAAGTTATTAGACTGATAAATGTAAGAGCCGAGTAGGAAAAAAACCCCTCAGAAGAGCAGAGGAGTGGGGAATTTTGAATTGAAAAATGATGAGAAAATATGAATCCTTTATGAATCAATTACATTATTGATGCGAAACTAAATAATAGAAGATGTTCCATGTATCGCAATTGTGATATTGCAAAAAGGACCCATTGTTTATGTTTTAATTTGGATTATGAAATTTTGACATGTGTAATATTCAGGTAGACTCGATTTCATGTTATGGGAAATTACAGGTCCTAAAAAAATTACAACCTACAAAGATTAGAAAAATTGAGGAGATCAGAACAAGACGAAGTAATATGACTCAAGAGAGGAATGAAAATTTTTGTTGAAGAAACAAGAACACCGAGGATGATGTTATTTTTAAGGGGGGAAGGATGTAATATCCCTCTTATATGCCCCTGAATATTTTTTAATTTATAAATGTATATTGTACTTATTCTCTAGTGAGGAGCTCAAGGCCAAGGCCCCACCAGCAAAACCTTGTATTGTCAGGTGATGTAAATTCCTAAGTTATGGACTTGGGAGACTTAAGACATGAGCGCAACTTGATTCGGACAACTGAGTCCACTATGAGGATAGACTAGGGGTGGGAAACACCTTGGGGACCCAGTAAGGTTTAACCTGGTTCTTCACGATCCTAATGATGTGATCGAGGGAAGCTAGCTGCCATATTATTTGTAGGTTTTGTAGTCACCAACCTTTGGGTAAGAGCATTTAAACTGATAGGGAAAACTTATATAATATATATATATACACACATCAATGAAGCGATAGATATAGATGGGTGCAGAGGATATATATATATATATATAATGCATGTACTAATTGGATGAGATATTGTTAAAAACAACCTATACCTGTATATATATATATGTGTGTGTGTGTGTGTGTGTGTGTGTGTGTGTACGTATGTATAACCTACATTTGTATATTTTAAAGAAGGGCATAAAATACGCTTAGGAGGCTCGAGCGATTTGAAGGAATTACCTCCTCACTAAGGAAGCTAATTGTGGGCCTCTTATTAAGGAATCCTGACAAAAATAGTTGTACCTTCGGTGAGTTTTGGGAAGTCTTTGCCACATGGTGAGCAGGGTAACGCCATTTGTCTGAAGTTTCCCTTTTTATCACTAAAAACCTCCTTCAAAAAGGAGGGGGGGCGGTGCTTTTCTGGAGGGCAGCTCTCGGGAGAAACAATGGGCTCTGGATTTTCTTTTCTATCTGCACTAGGGAAAGGGAAAGGAGAACAACAATATCATAAAAGGACCCCAAAAGAGGGTATCAGGGGGCATTTGAAACTATAGGGTTTTTGGCTTGTTTATGTGTTTGTTTTAGTAAACATGTTTTGTGTCATTCTTACTGATCAGTTTGGTGATAATCAATCCCTTGGCGATTGTTTAGTTTCCTTAATACTGATAATTGTAGTTGTGTAATTTTGTCTTGATTTTTCATCTGTTGTTTCTTGATGTCTAGCAAGGCTGGGTGATTTCTTTCAATGAGATCAATCCCATGCAAATATGGTTTTCTTTTCCTCCTAGGATGGGCGATTTCGTTAGATGAAATCGATCCCATGCTAATTTGTTTCTTCTGGGAGAAATGTACTTGGGAGTACCTATACCTTGAGGAATACTCAATCGAGTTCACTGGGAGCCTAGATTTGTTGATCTAAGTTTACATTCGCGACCTTTGCGATCCCAGCGGAAGGGATTTAGAAGATATTCTATGCTTCTGCTGAGTGTAGATCCGTGGACACTATTTTAAGCTTGGGGTCTCTTCTTTGTGACTTCAGTTTGATGGATTGGGAAGGTCTTCTCTGCTTCCGTGTGTCCATATCGGTCTAGTAAGTAATTTTCCGTGATTTCATGATGGAAGATTTGTTTACAGTATTGGTAAGATGTGGTTAATAATCATTGCTTGACTACAAAGATACATGACTATTTGATTAATAGTTTAATCCTGAATCTGGATCTGGTGAAAATGTTGAATCGTGATCGTAATGGAAGTCGATAGATAGAACTGATAAGATATGTTGTTAGTGATTTTGATTGAGATGGTTAATAGATCGAGTCATGAGCTATAGTTTTTATCTTAATTTGACTCCGAATTAGTTTTGGTGTATACACCAAATTGTGATCCTCATGGAAGTTGTTTATAAGAACTGTCATTTATGCAAACAACAATCTTGTTTGGGTATGTTCATAGATCGAGTTATGCGTTGAATAGTGCAAATGTTATGACTGGGGAGGAGCGAATGAATTGGGATATTTAGTGAAAATGTGTTGGGATTTCCTATGTTTGACATATGATGTTGTGTTATAGAGTCTAGTATAACAAAAGAAGGTAGAATATTCAACCTCTCCAAGAGCCGAGTCCCTACCGAGTATAAAAAGTTGTTGAAACCCCTTCGCCTTATGTTACATTAAGGCAATGACCTTCGAACTACTTCAGTACCAACTGCATAGCGCCACTACCAACCACCTGTGTAAACCAACAATTGATTGTAG
This sequence comes from Pseudotsuga menziesii, assembly GCA_001517045.1. NCBI lineage: Eukaryota > Viridiplantae > Streptophyta > Pinopsida > Pinales > Pinaceae > Pseudotsuga > Pseudotsuga menziesii. The sequence goes on from LPNX010247246.1 coordinate 189,381, forward strand.
GGATTATGCCCTACTTTCTGTCTCACTATGACAAATTGATGTTAAGAACAGGTTGGAGTTCCTTTGGCAAAGTTTGTTCCCTTATACATATCCCATAATCGGTGATAAGTTGAGCTCCCGGATGGTGAGAGTCATTCTCTGTTTGAGGTTACAAAACCCTTGCTTGTCCTCTTTCTGAAAATAGTTACCCCCTTCTTCCTATTAAGATCTAAGAAAACCATGCCTGAGCACCTTCTTTTTTATAGAGTGCATACTCGCTTGGGTTTGACCCTCGTTTGGTCATGCAGAACCAGGTAGAAGAGGAAAAGGCCTCGAGTTTGTTATTTATGTCGCTGGGTATGTTACCTGGTATTTTTTCCTACTTCAAGTTATGGTATGAATCTTGCATGATTATATACTGTAACTTGCCATATTGGAATGCTGTCCAAGATTAAAGAGTGCTCATACATTCTCATGTAAGTGGCAGCCTGCACTATATAATTTTAGTAGTATTTGTTGTATTTTCTTAACTAAAATGTAAGTATGAAGAGAGTCTATGAGGGAGCATCCCGAGACTCAGGTAGCTATTGAGTTAATGAACCATCTTAAATACATAAATTCAACAGAATTAAGTTGAGAGGTAGCTAATCAAAATCTTGTGTTGGGTTGAGATGGGAAGAATTTTCCAGACACCTTCCCAGACTAGTACATAAGGTAAATCTATACCAGTGATTAAACTTATGTGGATTTAACCTAGGTTTAAAAATAACCTAAGTCACATAAGATATAAGAGCGAGTGTACCTCGATTCAGAAGGAGGCATGGTTATATCTTGGCCTCAATAGGGGCTTTTCATTAAGTCTTACTAGAATTTTAATGGTGTTCTCGGTGAACAAAACCTTGAAGAAGAGAAATAACTATGGCAGATGGTGTTCTGCAAAATTTGTAACCTTCCTTGAGATAATCAATTAAATATTATCATATTTTGGTGGATGTAGCTCCAAGGTTGGGGTGAACCACGTAGATTTGTTGTCCTTATGTCATATTTTGTGTCTTATGATCTATATGTCTAGTTAAGTGTTATTTTATGTGCAAATCATAAAAAATTGTTTATTTAATGTATAAGTTACTTTCAAAATGACGATAAAAATACAAGTGCATTCTCTTGTGCCGATGTTAGATTTAATTGTTGGGAGTGATGACATTAATAAGTATATTGGTATGCTATTTTTATGTTGGAAGGAAGCCCAAGACGTATGTTAAACATTTGAAGTGTGGCGTTGTGTTTAAATTGTAATCACCTATGCTATGTAGAAGTTGATATTTTTTATAGAGAGCAAAACTTAAACCATTATACCATAAGGTTGTTATCACATTCCTAGAAATAAATAATATATATATATATATATATATATATATATATAT
>LPNX010247246.1:191099-268362 GCA_001517045.1 Pseudotsuga menziesii
AAAAATCACCCCATTTTCTCCCACTTACTTTGAGGTGTTATAGGCATGTTACATTCTTGAAAGACATTTTCCATACATCAGTGGAATCTATTGAAATATGGTGGTATCCTGAGTTTTGTAAAGAACTTAACACCTTTCAGATTGTCGATAAGTTCATCAATCCATGAAAGAGGGTATATGTTCTCCACTAATTTTTTTTTGAGAGCCCAATAGTCGATGCACATGCGCCAAGTCCCATCTTTCTTTGGAACTAATATGATTGGACTTCCACAAGGAGAGGAGTTGGGGTGGATATGACCCTTTTCGATCAAATCCTAGATTTTCCTTCAAATATCTTCATTTTCGAGAATGGATCTTCTGTAAACAGATGCGTTAGGTAATGGAAAACCAGGAATAAGCTCAATGGAGTGTTTTACCTGACAATGCAGAGGTACTCCGTCTCATTCTTGAATTATGTTTTGGTATTCTTTAAGAATGTTGTCGATCTGTTATTGTTGTCAAGAGATGCACTGGTCAGTTAGTCGAATCGTTACTACACTCTTCCTAGAATGTTGAGGCTTGGTCATGATTAATGTGAACTTTTTAGCATGATTGATAAGCTTCTTCATTTGTTTGGCAGATATCATAGTAACCGTTGATGTGGGTTGTCTCTATGATATTCCATACCATCGATTTCGGATTTTGACAATCACCTTATGAGGTCATGACTGATATGTACCATGTCGATCCCATAGGTATGGTTTAACGAATATCACGTCGACTACAGAAAGCGGTGCCACATCACATAGCACTTCATCTTCAGAAGTATTAATGAAGTAGGTGAGTCAGCATTGTCGTGTGATCCTTACTTCCTTCCAATACTTCATCCAACTGATATTGTAAGGCTAAGAATGTGGAGTGGTGACAAGACCTAATTTATTCACAAGATCTTCAGAAATGAAGTTTTTCTAGATAACTTTATCCACAATCATATATAATGGATTTTTCTAAACCCATATCAGTGTATGGAATAGGCGTTCTTGTCAACTCTTTTAGAGTGGTCAAGGTCGAAGCCAAGAGGGTTGATTCATCTGGATCAACTTCTACTAAGTTTCTGTTGAACAAGTCGGATGTTGAAATTTTTCCAAACATGTCTTCCGAGATTTGCATTCTGACGTATCATGCCATGATGAACTGTGATAATCATACCATTTCATAGTAGGAGTTTGTTTGTTTTGATCTCTCTTGTCTTTCTAAAATTTCTTCTTTTGGTGATCAGGATTTGGCGGAGTTGACTGAGAAAGGTTCTTGAACTTCTTGGAGTTAGCTGGTGACTTCTTGTTGGATGTTCGACTTGTTGGCTTCCTCGCAAAACATGTTTTTCCTTTATTTTTAGCTTCAATATTGATGGCGTAATGAAATGCATCTGTAAGCATACTGACAATCAGAAACTCCATCTCTTGCTGAATGTATAGGGATAAACCGTTGACGTACTTCAGGACAAGCGATTTCTCTTCTTCTTGAATTCCAAGTCTAGACATGAGTCAACAAAACGTGTTTGCGTAACTATGTATGGATTGGTATTTCCACTGCCTTAGTTGTTTCCACTTCTTGTACTGTTGTTCTAGGTAATTTGGAGGGTATAACTCCTTTCGGACATATTCAAAAAATTTTACCCAAGTGTTAATGGGTTCTTCCTTTCTTTTGGAATCTTTGTTGAGAGATTCTCCCACCAGCAGTGTATAGAGGCTGACATCTTTAAGGATGCAATGGTGATATTTTTCGCTTTGGAGAGCTAATTTACCACATAGTAGGATTCCAGTTGTTGTACCCAATTGTCGACAGATTATACGTCAATCTTGTGTTCAAGGTTTGGTATGTCCAGATTCATTTTCACTTTGAAGGGGCTGATTTTATCAAAGTGAGATCACGTCACGGATTCCCCAGAGTTCGCAGTGACTCTCAGGATAATCTCTCTGAACTGGGAAAAAATTTTAGTTCGCTGGAGAGCCAATTCTTTTTCTATGAGTTTCTCTGTCTCATCAGTTGCATGTTTATTGTCTCCTTCTTCAACCATCTTTTCTAAAGTTGAAGGAAGTGTATTCTTGTGTTGCTGAGCTTGCGAGTGTGTTTAAATAAGCATACGTTAAATAACTTCGATGGAAGTGCTTATGTAACTTAACATTTGGATAAGATCTTGCTCTTATACAATTGATCTAGGTCATTCCCAGGTGCACGCTGGGGACAACAGTCGACTGAATGAGTCAAGTTCTATTATGGTGAAAGCATATAAAAGAATCAACAAAGCATGAAACACACTAGGTCGACAAGAAATGTACACACAAACAATATGCAAGAATTCGAACCAATTTATTACTTATGCTCCATGAAAACTGGAGGAATCAGATAGATGATCAGAAATATGTCTATATTAAATAATCTACATGTTTATATAGGATTCTGAGACGTTTGGGTCACTACCCAGTATGTTCAGTTATAAGACGTTATAACAGTCAGAAGTTCAACCATCACAGAGCATGTTGGTATGTTGTATTTGAGGCAAACCTGTCGAGGGTAAGCTTGTTGAATGCAAACTTGTCAGTTGAACATGTCAAGGAAAACCTGTTGAAGGGGAACCTGTCGGATGCTAGTTGGATCATTATGAGGGTGATATTTTCTTCACTTATTCTAGTATATTAGGGGTTGAGTGAAATATCACAACAGAACCATGGGCTCCTCACATGGGACTCACCTATTTTATTGAGAACAGCTTCATCCAGCTAGTTGTGGAAGGGGACTAAAAAATCATGATATATATGTTTGTTCATTTACAAAATGGCACTTTTTCATTGAATCTCTCTTCATGTTGGTGTGTTGACCACCTCCTCTTCTTGGTTGCTGACATGTTACGACCTCCTCTTATGGTCATCCCGTGGCATGTAAAAAGAGAGGCCAACAAGGTCGTAGACTAGTTGGGAAACATGGGAGTTCAATTATAGGAATCCCTGATTCATAAAAAATGGCCTATGGAAAATCACCCAATGGTCTCCAAATCCTCCCAAGATCTAGCTATGAAGGATACGGATAACTATGAAGGATAAGGTTATCTCGGATCGGGTGATTGATCGTTAGATTCAAAATGATGTCCAAGATGGGATGGGCCTTCACATTGGACAAATAAACGAGGATGGATTGCATTTAATCCACCAATCCTCTATTAATGTAGGCTAACATGTTGGCAGTGTTAATAATTGTAATATCAATGGACCACTATCAATAGTGCATTAATTAATTAGGTAGTTGAGTAGTTGACTTGGTCCCATTAGGAGAATTAGTGACCCATAGTATTTGATGACCCATGGTATTTACCTATGGTTATTTGGTTATGTAGTCTTATAAATACTATTGCTTAATATTCAGAAGGAAATTCATTTTCCCAAGTAATCAATATTCCCATTGTGTGTTCTTCCATTTTCTACTTCTCTTTTAGTTTTTTCTAATCTTTAACATGGTATCAGAGCCAATTTCCTAATCCATTTCTTTTGTTTATAGGTAATCATTTTCACAAAGTGGAAAGAACACACATGCATAGATCAAATCTTATTGGAGGTTGTGATCGAGAAAAAAATATTAGAATATCGAAGAAAATCGAAGATGAAGCTACCATAAACACTACCAGAAGAGATTGAAGAGGTAAGAAATATCTTTACACGAGAAGGTTTATGGCATACCTTTCATGGAGATGAGTATGATGTATGGGAAGTCAAAGTAAGTAATTTGTTGAAATTACAGAATATGTGGAATTTCATAGTTGAAGAATATCCTAGAGATCCAAATTCATTTAAATCTTTGATAGAGTTCAAAAAATAAATAAGGCAAGTTATGGCCTTATATCTCATACAAGACAATATAGACTATTCACTATTTCATTACATTGTAAGAGGTTCATACTCCAAAAAGAGAATGGAATATACTAAAAGAAGTATTTAGCAAAGAGTCGGTTGTAGAAGAAGATCACTTTGTAAGTCACGCAAAGCACCCGGAATTCCACAATGAAGTGGAATATAGTCAAGAAGACTATGTTTATGCGGCATCCAATGTTGATCGAGTGACGTTTGACATTGAAAAAACATGTCAATGTAGTAGTACTCAGTGATGTGTTATAGTCTCTCTGAGAAAGAGACAGTTGATATCATCATAGAAGCTGCAACAGTTGGTGCATAGAATGAGCAATAGCCATTTGATAGAAACACAAAAGAAACAACAACATACAATCCAACTAAAAACGAGAAAACCAGAAGTTTGAGGGAGATCTATGAGCAGAGTTTTGTTAGTGATGAGAATCTACAGTGTGCTCTATTTTATTCTCAGCCCACATTTTTTGAAGAAGAAATGAAGGATGCACAGTGGGTACAAGAAAATAAAGAATCTAATAAGAATGATGAAGTAACCGTGTTTGATGAGGAAAATGAAGATGTGAATGCTCTCCAAGAAGAGATGAAATATATTCATATTTTTTTTGACAAAAAATTTCAGTATGCGGGTAAAATATATAGTAAGAAAAACCATGTTGAAATAGAAAAAGAAGACTTGCACTATGTTCCATAAGCTGAAGAAGAAGAACTACTTAGCATGAAGATCTAGAAGACATAGAAGAAGAAGTCCAAGTACACTTCAAGGAAGAAAGTGAAGATTAATTTTTTGAGTGAAATGTAAGCCTAGCTGAGACATAGACCAGCAAACATATTTTTGCATTGATAGTGCTGAAAGTATTGTCTTAGTTGAGATTAAGGGGTGTGTTAAGAATTGTAATCTCAATGGACACTATCAATAGTGCATTAATTAATTAGTTAGTTGAGTAGTTGAGTTGGTCATATTAGGAAGAATTACTGACCCATAGTATTTGATGACCCATGGTATTTACCTATGATTTTCTTGTTATGTAGTGTTATCAATATTGTTGCTTAATATTGAGAAGGAAATTCATTTTCCAAAGCAATCGATATTCTCATTCTGTTTTCTGCCATTTTCTACTTCTCTTTTAGTTTTTTTCTAATCTTTAACAGAAAGTTCAATTTTGCGTCATCATTATAGAGACAAAAAAGGGTGCATTCATGGTGATTTTGTATGATTTAAACATCCTTTGGATAAAGCGGACTCACCATTATTTCTCAATATCTCGAGGTGTGGACATTTACAGAGGCCCACTTGTTAATGTGTTGAGTAACAATGCAACGATGGTAAGAGAGGGTCAATGTGCTTCATCGGTTCACATAGAGACTAGGAAATGATAATTACCAATCAATATTTGGCATGCCAAATGGTCACCATAACGAAGAAGGTGTTTGATATTTGTAATGATATTTGGAGCTTAGGAGATGAAAATCAACCAAAGATCAAGATATTGCTTGCATAGTGCTAGTTCAGACTCCAATTAAGTCAAAGAAGGAGGAGGAGTCCACTACATCCATGCACATTAAGAACGAGGTGGCTGGGATTTCTACTAAAGGCGAAATCCGAGGTAGGCATGCACTAGTAGGAAACATGGAGAATATCCCTATCCACAAGGCTAAACTAGCAAAGCAAAAGCATTGTGTGGTTTCTGGTACCACTCTAGATTGGTAGTCGATATGGCGGCCTGTTATCAACTTCTTCATGATCAAAGTTTCTATTCTCCAACATCTTTTTGTCACTTCTTGTTCTTTGGTGTATTTTTGGTTATGTTCTTAATTTTTCTAAGATGATGGGCTTTCTTTGTCGCCCGATAGAAACTATTAGTGATTTGTTTAGATTTTGTTTTTCTAATAGAATTTGGAAAGTTGGTCTTGGTAGTCATATATCTGCTTGTATTTTTGGAAATGAGGGATGTAATGTTTGTTATGGTTCATGCATGGGTGTTTCTCTCATTTTCGAAAGCTTATTGCAATATTCATATGCATATTATTGTACTTTTTTTGTTAATTTAATATAAGATATTAATTTATAAAAAGATAAACAAAATTAATATAATTGTGTCGAAGAGACACATATTCTATAGTTTAATAGAAGGAGATGTGTAACTATTTCTATGCTCATTTTGATAAAATATTATAAAAAATAACATGTTGGTTCAACTTAGATTTAAAATATTTAGAATGACATATAAATAAAACCACACAAATTAGATAATTAAAACAATAAACATTGCATTACACACTTCCTCAACATTTCAACTCTAAAAAGGGGTTTGTAGCCAGATGGGTTTGATTCCTCTCGGTAAGATGGATCTATGCTTGTAAATAATCATATAAATTTTACTCATTATTATTTTGTTAAATTTCATGATTGTGATATATGAATTCCTTAAATTCCAAGATTATCGCATCGAAGAGGTGCATTCTACAACGGAGTAGGGGGATATGTGTATCTCCTTCCATGCTCATCCTAGAGTTGACAAGTATCCTTTATAAAAAATAATAAAATATTTTTAAACATAACATGTTGACCCAAATTAAATTTAAAATTTTTAATATATATATATAAACCATAAACATTGCATTACACACTTCTTCAACATTTTCACTCTAAAAAGAGGTGTGCACCTCTAGAGATTTGATCCTTTATTTGTAAAGATGTACGTATTTAGATGAGATTCTCTGTAGATATGTAGCCTTAGTTAATATGGTTTCCTTTAACATATTACCTCAGATAATTACTCTTGAACAACATACAATTATTCTTAATATTGTGGTTTGTAATAAACAACAAATAAGCCCTCATGTATTAATTGTTAGGAGGATGTCACCTAAGTGTCTGTAGTACATATAACACATACATAAATATTTTTGCAGATATATATAACACATAAATACGTTTTCCGGTATAATCGATAAAAATAACAATAAATTATTAATAGAAATATTTTGAACTTTTTTATTTTTTAACTTGAATTGATTCCTTGATATTCCAACATTAAAAATTAAATTGATTCCTTACTACAACTACTACTAATAATTTATTTTTAAGGTCATCGCCAAGCAAGACACCAATTTGGTGTATGAGACCCTCTTGTTTGTGGGACAAGGGACCCCCTCTGCGCAGTGATTTAACTGCAAAAGTCTACAGAGGGAGACATACACTACCCCCTCTGGATTTAAACCTGTAACCTACTAAGAGAAAACACATATTCTTAAGTATTAAGCCCACTCATGCTATTCCAACATTAGAAATCAAAAGTAATTCAAACACTCTATAGTGTAACTCGAGATCTATAGCACCCATAAATGGAATAGCTGTTGTGAATAACAATGATGTCCAATACTAAAATAATCTTATTAATGAACTTATTTGCTACGGTAATACATTTGACCTTCTTAATGACCCATTCGTAGTTTAACTAAGTGTGCTAACGGTATGGTTGTAATGCTATTGATGGGTTGTGTATTTGGCGTGGCATGTACTGAACTACATGTGACGTATATCACTTTGGTCTACCCTCGAATTTGGAAGATGTATATGGTAGGTGGTACAACTCCATAATACGTAATTCTAATCTATTTCATTCTGGAATTGATAGACTACTTTGTTCAGGTGCAAGAGGATTTTAAGGCATAGGTAGAAGTTCATGTTTTAATTATAATAAAAGTATTTGAGTTTGAATATGTTAATGACTAAAACTCGAATATGATTATGAAAAAAAATATTAGTTATAGAAAAAAATTAATATGTCTAAATATAATATATATATAATGTATTTTTTTAATTTTTTTGAACCAAGTTCATCCTAATTGACGTCTTTCTTTTCAAACATGTATAAAAATATTTTATTTCTGGAAGATTAGTGTTGGGAATATTTTTTTTTTTTTTTTGTAACTAGGGTTTAGGGATCTTCTTTGCTACCACTATACCCTTAGATGTCTCTCACCCGCTCCAAAACATGGGACAAAGGTAAATCTGGGTGGGATTTGAACTTGTGACCTCCAATTTATAACAAGTGCTTTCATAACAACTGAACCGCCAAGGAACCACAACCATGCAGGCTAATATAAGATTGGCATTTTAATCATAATAAAAAAAACTTTAGTAATTATTTTATAAATATTTTTTTCTTTACATAGCCACTGAAGCCACTCAAGTCAGCCACTCAAGTCATTGGGGACTTTACATAGTCTTTTGAAGAATCACTCCTTACATCATTGCAACTCGAAGCACCATTAATTACAATATGGCAGGTAATGCAAGAAAGTCAATACATGTAAGATTAGGATTTACAAAACGGTATTGTAAATATCCTCAACCCAATCCGTTTGATGCATATCTAGAAAAACAGTCAAATAATTTTACCGGCATGGAAACCAAATTAAAGAACACCAAATGATTTAGACCATCTATCTTTAGTTAAATAACCCTTTGATGCATCACTAAAAACAGTGTCAACTAAGATTAACTTGCATGCAAATCAAATTAAAGATAAACGAATTAGTTTAAACCATCTCTCTTTAGTTAGAGAAAAATATTTGAGGAAGAACAATGATAGTTTTAAAAGTACTTCGTCAAAGACCATTTGAATTTACTGTCTCTTCTAATTTTAGGCCTTCAACCATTCCCAATATTTTGTCCAAATTGAGTATGGTTGATATTTGCAAAGATTGATATCTGATTTAAATTGATAATCGAGTATTCATGATAATCACAAAGATTGATATCTTTAAATTGATAACTGAATATTATAACATCAACATTGCCCTGTACTTTGTATGAATATACTCTTTTTTCTTTTTTGTCTTTTTTGTCTTCAAAGATAATTTACTGCAATAAGTAAAGTGACAGATAAATGTTGATAAACACAACCAACCACTTAATTTTTGTGAAGATAACCAGTTATTAAACAAAGACTAGAATATATAATTTTATATCTATTATTCATACCACATTGTCACAATTAATATAAACATAAAAAAATTACTATTTAATAAACAAAACAAAAACAAAAACGAATATGAACAAACAAAACAAAAACTAATATGAAAAAACAAAACAAAAATACTATTTAATAAACAAAACAAAAACAAAAACTAATATGAAAAAACAAAAACAAATTGTTACAATTTTTTTAAGCATCCTTTAAGTGAAGCTTATTTAAATCTTAATCAAGATCCATAAACAAGCACAACTACACTGCATCCAATCGAGAAAAGAGAAAAATAAAGGGAATACACCATGCCCTAGCAATATTAAGAGCTAATAAAGGGAATACACCATATGCCAGCAATACTCAGCCTCCTGCAGGCCATTTAATGGGGCAGCAGCAGGCTTGATGCCCGTTAGATCATGGGGCCGCAGCAGGCTTGATGCCCCTTAGATCTCAAGCAGCCGGGCATCAAGCCTGCTGCTGCCCTATTAAATGGCGAGCAATACCCAGCTTGCTGCAGGCCATTTAATGCAGCAGGCTTGATGCCCCTTAGATCTTAAGTAGCTTGAGATTTAACAGGCATCAAGCCTAGTGCATTAAATGGCTTACAGCAAGCTGAATATTGCTCGCCTTCATACAAGTGATGACAGTAAAAAAAATAGAACTTTGACATATCGAACAAAGTGCCATCTATAAGGATATTGCAAAAGATTCTATAGGTAAAACCGTGAAACAGATTAATAGCGCCATAGATTTTTCACCCTCAGTAACAATACAATAGAGAATCTAAAACCCAAAGGCTTTGCCATGCCTGGCATTTACGATTGCTTAAAAAACACATGAGAATGGTGCCCTTAAGACTGATAGTTAACAATATTGTTTCTATAACTTAACATTTGGCAAAAGCATTTATCGTCTTTATCTTCATGATAACTTACATATGCATTCCAATCATGGACATCAACATTGCCCCTCTCACACTCAGTCTTTGGAAGATATAACTTGTTTCCCTAACGCAATTCAGCAATGAGGAAGAGAGCGATTAAGCAAACTACTTCACCATTCGGTATGGAAGTTAAAAAAATGGTCATTTTTTATTAATGTTTTTTTTTGTTGTTAGAAAGGAAGATTGATCATTATATTAGTAAGTAAAAAGTACTACAGTAAGTAAAAAAGGAACAACACAAAATGATATTTACATTTTTACATCTATAAGTTTTTTTTTATAGATTTTCTGGTGGACATGGAACAATGTTTTTTCTAGATTGCATTAGTATGAGACAATTGATGCATGAATAATTCTTAGTTGATGTGTGGATAAGGGGTGATTTGTGAGAGATAATTTATCTAACTATAGGCAAGAACAAGTAAGTAATAATTTATTAGTGACACTTAACTTTTGACCTGTTGATGTTCACCAACCACAAATTAAGTAGCCGTACTGCTATCATGTTAATTAGATAAATAAATACATCCACAAAGCATGAAATGATCATAAGAATGAAAACAACCACTTTACAATTTTCCCATATAGAAGACAACTAAAAAACACATATAAGCATATTCATAAAATGAAAAATAAAGATAGCTTTTGCCCATCCCAACACCATGAGAACAAAATTCATACTACAAAAGGTTTGGATTTGGTTGATCCCAAACCAAAACATGCGTTCTACATTTTTTTTTTGGTAAGCAACAATAGAAATTCATATTAGCAGAGAAGTAAAAAAGAGTGTAAAGAGCATCAAAGTCTTGCTACAGGGGCCTTAGACTATGAGGCCACCTGCTCATTCTGTAAAAAAATCAAGAGTTCATCTTGGGTTTTTTTCTGAAAAGTAGAAAAGTCTGCTCTTCCCAAAGTTATGCACATCGACTGACATATTACAAATTAGAAAGTAACTATGGACATGAATGAAAATTACATATTTTAAAAACATAGAAAACCAGAAAAACTATCAGTAACAGAGGGAACCAGGGATGGCGATGAAGCTTTAAGGGTGTAGCATCTCCAAAAAATACCTCTGGTGTCTCCTCTAGGATCGGGCAAGGTCCATACTCATTCTCACGAGTCGATTGGCTTGTAGGTTGCATCTCCTGATGTGGTTGAGCAGCAATGGCATTGTTTGGAGCCTCGTGGCCACGCTTTACCGAGGATGTGATCGTGGTGTTCTCCAGGTGCTCCTATACCAGAGTAGTGTATTTTCCAGCAGTTGCTGAGGTCCCATCCCCCTTCCCCCAATGGTCCATGCGTGGCAAGCAAGAGGATTATTTGAGAGTCTCCTTCAACTATCAAGGGAAAGAAGTTCAGGTTCATGGCTATGTGAATTCCTTTTGTTAGCCAAGATAATTCAGTTGCATTATTTCTATCATGTCCCATGTATACCCAGTATACGTGTTGTATGATCCCTGTCCATTCCCTTATAGCTCCACGAAAAAACCAGCTTCTCCTGGTTTTCCTTTGGACGCGCCATCAAAGTTGAGTTTGTAGAACCCCGCCGATAGCGTCTCCCATTTCATGGGACTAGAAGTGTGCATTTTGGGGGGGAAACTGTGATGTGTGAGTGATCTTGTATTGACACCCTACCCAAGAAAAATTTCATGTTCATAATGTAGATTACGGTACTCACTGTCATTCCAGTTACCAATCAGAAGAGTTTCTTGAATGTTTTTTTGTATACCATCCCAGACATCTTTAGCATCGTTGTGCTTCCCTTTGAAGATGCAATTGTTTCTTTCCTTCTAGATATTCTAAACTAAAAATACTGGAATGATGTCTCATAGTCTGTTGACGAGCATGCTTTAATAAGGATTCTCAGTCCACATTTGGAGAGTTTTGATCACATCGCCTTTGACTCTCTTAGATGTTTTTCATTTATCCTCCATAAAGCTCCAAATAGTATTAGCTAGCACACAAGATTCCAATAGGTGGTTAATAGCTTTATAATATCCCAAATTTTGGACCTACCATTTATAGGCATGAGCCTATTGATCATGATGATTATATTGATGTTTTATTTTATATTGGGTCAAAGACCCCATTCCATATAAACATGATGATTTGTTTTGTATATTGGACGTAAGCCAATTGTTGATGATGTATATGTATATATATGTTTTGTGTTGGGTGTGGACCTTGAAGCACATGATTGATGAAATTTTTTTGTTGGGCATGGACCCTAAAGCACATGATCAATGAGATGTTTTGTGTTGAGTGAGAGGCTTTGGAGCACATGAGTACTTACATTTGTGTTGAGTATAAAGCTATGGAACACATGAAAATATAATTTGGAAATATTGGGCATAAGCTCTAGAGCATTCCATGTTGGTGTAGAGCATAAGATTTGGCGCATCGGATCTTTGGCAATTGTATCCCTAAGTGTATCATACAAGTACATCCTAGCATTTAGTGTTGAGCGAGAGATTTGGATTGCACTATGTTTCTAAATCCCTGTTATAAGCATTGAGTATGGTCACTTGTAAGCGCTAGGGATTATTGAAAAGAATTTAATAACTTCCGAGTGAAAAGGACTCAAGAAAAATATTGATCTCATCGTACTTATTTATAAGTGACTAAATGAAAATTTGAATTTCTATATTCTCATCAAGTACTAAAGAGCTACCATGTTATACGAGGAAAATACAACATGCAAGGATGTTTAGAGTTCCCTAGCCTAGTAGACTTGAGCCATTTATCTACTTGACCTTCATAAAGAAGTATCGTTAAGTCTAGGGATCATGACACATGATGCCTGAGGACAATTGTTAACAAATATTTTAATACTATGTATTTTATACATACTATGTATAAAGAATTAATTATGATTAATTATATAATTGAATAAAGAAAGAAGAGAAACTCCTCCAATTATTATTTATTATTAAAGGATTAATAAATAGTGAAATGTCTATGAAAGACTAACTAGGAACTAGTTAAAAGTTCCTAGATTAAGAATTGAAAATTACCCCAGTAATTTAAAAAAGGTTAAATCAAGAAATCAAAGATTTCTTGATTTAATTGCCCCTTTGACTAAAAATTCTGTCTATAAAGACTCAAGCCAAGCAAAGGCTTGGGGTCCTGATTTTTCATCTAGGAGAATTATTATTCTGCCTGTTTTTCTCTCAAGTGTTTTCTTGGAGAACTTTTCCTACAAGGAGAAGAGGATTGATTCAGAACTAATTACCAGTTAGGAAACCCTACCTTAAGAGCTCTAAGCTACTTGCATGTTGGAGTCCATCTCCGGGGGATCTGTATTAGAACCATGAATGGTTCTGGGTCATGGTTGGGAGGAACGTGTTAGTTCCCAAGTGATTTGGTCATCAAACAGAGGTCAGATCTACATTGAATTGTTAATGTTGGTTATTTAAGTGTGTAGGTGCAGCCATTGACAAAGCTTCAAATTCAGGTATGAAGCCCTTGAAGGCCTATTCTATTTCTTTCCCAAAGTTTCATTACTGTTTATGTTAGGTAATGGCTACAATGAAATGTCTAACCCTAATGGTTAAGTTTTATGGTTATCAATCTGCTAGGGTTTGTATTTGCAATTTACTAATCATAGGCTGGAGAAATTTTACTATATGATGTACATTACCAGGGTTTGTACTTTGAGTTGAATTCTGTATTATCTCCATGTTTAGTTTATGTGCACTATATCTAGGTTTTGTTACTAGTTAGATTATTCTACAGGTTGCATTACTCTGCTAACATATTTCATTTGTCAGCCGAGGGTTGTTTTAAATTCAAAATTTGTTCAGAAGTACATCTTAAATATATGTATAGAAATACATACATATCAGTATTCAAATAGTTTTATAATTAATGTACTATTCAATTTATTTATAAACTAAAGTACATAACTTAAATATTCTAAACTAAATCAACTAGGTATAGACAAAGAAAACTAAATCTAAGATAATAGCTCATTAAATACCGTCAAGGTCTGTCTCAACAAATACAAGATAAATATCATAACATTCCATTAAATAAACATAATCGTAATTAACCAAACATAGAAGGCATCGTGACCATCCATGTGGTACAATATCAAACCCTTGTCTTATTATATAAATTCCACAGTCGAAATCGCTAAGTCAATAATCGAATCCATTTACATAACCCAAATGTTTAATTCACAGTTCTATTATTACAGTCATCCATTATAAAAACATAAAGTGTTTAAAGTTCCCATTTAAATCTACACACAATCGTCGCATCACCTTAAACAAATTAAACAACTAAAACCCATTTTTCCAATAGAGGTCACGACATCGAATCCTATGGATGTCCAGAATCAAGGAAATATCATTAATAAAACCATAATCATTTTATACCCAAACAGTAAGCAAATTGCATAACCATCTCTCTACAGTCCATTCTATACATCAAAAATATGTGGGCTGCATTTTTAAGCTACACCATTTTTTCCATATAAACAAACAACGCATACAACGAAGTTGTAAAGACCTTAGCTATGGCCTCGGCCAAGTTCCAATCTAATCACATAGTCACGCTAATAAACCAAATCGATATTGTGGGTTGTCATAACCCTGGCTGCTACAGCCCTATCCTTTTAAAAATAAAAAATTTACATTTTAAATGCCAACTAAAGCCATCGCAGTCGTTGGGAGAGGCACATGGCATTCATGGCACAGCCTGCACCCACGTTGAGCCAATACAAAAATAAAAGTGCAATACTCTGTTTAAAACATAGTCTCCATTTAAATGCTAACGCAGAGCATATAGTGGCAAGCCAATGGGCTACGACACCATTAATACAATGGCACATCCCATGGCATAATGCCCTAAGCTCTAGAATCTTTCCCAACATAAATTACAAACAATAAAATCAAAGTGCCGTGTATACTTCCAAACCCAAACCATTATTTAATGCATAGAGTAAATCCCACAGGATGAAAGCCACGAATTGAAACCAACAAAGTCAACATGTTAACACGCAGCATTTAAATAACCATACAAATCCCAAATTTACGCAGTATTTAACGCTGAGTGAAATCATATGCATTTCATACCAAAACATTACAGTCTTCATCTAAAAATGAACATGCAGTGTATTTACACAGTGAGGCACGAAATCCCCTTTTACATACAGTCAAGTTATTATAATGTAAATGTCAAGCTGTGAGCTATGGCACCATTACAAGTAATGGTGCAGCCACGGCTCAGATGCCAAATCTATCAATGAGAGATAAAAACCCAGAGCAAGCTACATCTTAAACCCCGAAGGCAAAGTCAACATTTTCCACACGAAACCTCAACCCTGTAAAGAATCCCAACTTAGAAATTCCTAGAATGAGAGGAGAAAAATAAATCTTGATAGCAGGCTTACCATCGTTGTGAAGAAGAAATCCAAAATCAACAGTGTAGCCTATGAAAACCCCGAAGCACCTTTGCGTTCACCTACAAAAAAACCAATGATGGCATGAGAAGCATGACCATGCCATGGACAAGACAACAAAGCAATTCATTTTTTTTACACAGAGCTGGTCTAGCTTACCTGCAAATCGAGGGGGTTGTCTCCCTTCTCCAAATTCGCAGAGGCGACATTAAACCACAATGCCAAAACCATAATGCATAAACAGCGAATGCCAAACCCTTTTCCAAGTGTTTTCACCAACCCCGATGGCATTAGTGGCACCAGCTGGTGGTCATTAACACCTCCATAAACCCTCACCATAAGTTTATGGATCAACGATATACCATATACAAACAAAGTCATAAGCTTAAAAACCTCTATCCTATAGTTTTCGGCACCTTCCAATGTTAGTGCAGGCTTAGTGCTAAGGACATGGTACTCATACCATAGTCACCCACCTTATAGTATGCGCAGACCTT
The DNA here is from genome assembly GCA_001517045.1 of Pseudotsuga menziesii. Lineage (NCBI taxonomy): Eukaryota > Viridiplantae > Streptophyta > Pinopsida > Pinales > Pinaceae > Pseudotsuga > Pseudotsuga menziesii. The sequence goes on from LPNX010247246.1 coordinate 206,819, forward strand.
AACACTATGGTATAGTGTTACAATGTTATTTATCCCTGTGCATCAAAGATATATTGTTACATGCCCTTTTTGCTAGTTCTTTAGGTAGATTTTTTGCATAGGTCATAGAGTAGGTTTTGTAGTATTTAGGAATCATGGAAAATGTAGTATGCCATGATGCTCTCGCTAGGAAAAACAAGTGTAAGTTTCCAAACTCTTAACCAAGGAAGACCTGCAAAATGGAAACAAGAGAAGAGTAAATTAATTAACCAAGACATAGATAAAAATAATGGTAAAGACAGTAAGTAAATTCACAGCGTCTAGATAATTAACAATCATAGGGCTTACCTGAGTCGTAAAAATGGAGCAGTAATAAAGTGCAAGGAGGAATTGGAAGTATAACTAAGAACTAAATTGCGTCAAGTAACCAATAATCTCGATTTCGCAAGAGTAACATGTGAATCAATAAACAAGGTGCCTTAGTTCATACGAACTAAGTAAGCCTGCATAACGAAGAAGGACCTTACCTCTCAGGTCGTCATGGGAGAATGAGTCCCACCACTCCATCACTTTGTTCCCATCAACAAAGTTAAGTTAGTTTTTATTAAATAAACAAAGTACACATGTGCAGTAGAAAAACAACGATCTATACAATTCATTAATTCACCAACAATAATAACTAAGATATATCAATAGTTTAAATAACATAATTAAGAAATAAGAAGTAAATGAACTAATAGTCATTGAATGGATAATAGATTAACAAGACAGTGGGAATATTTCAAAGAGATCGAAAGTATAAGTAGCACCTGTGTTTCCACACAAGTAATAATGATCCCTTTTGCATAGTTTTCACTATCCTATAAAATTTATTTTTTATTTTCAAAATTTGGGGACATCAAAAGTTTCATATTGTTCTATGCATGCAACACACAAGGAGGGGCCTTGAAAGACTCTTTTTACTAAGTTATCCCATGTTGGGATCTTGTGATGAGTGAGCAAGCAAAGAAAAGTAGAGATTTGGGGAAAAAGTTAGATTCCCAGATTCTCATCTAGAGGGGATTAGGAGACTCCATTTGTCTTTGAGTTTGAAAAGAGTAGGCTTATTTAGTGGTGAAGGTTCCTTTTGTTTTTTGTCACCATTTGATGATGTCTTCACCATCCCATACTTTAATACACCTCTTCTAAAGTTTTGGCCAATTGGCATCTAGAGATGCATCATATCCCGTCAGCCCCCACAAGGTGGGTTCTTTCCAGAGGCGAAATTGGTTGTGATTTATGTCCTTCCAAAGATCATTGACCATTTTTCTATTGGTCCTATGCATAATTCTCTGTAGATCCTGCAAATTAAAAATGTATGATAATTTGGGTCACTATTGCTAGGGGTCGTGCAAAAAATTGGTGTGGGATCCATTTTTAATTTCCCAAAATTTATGTTGTTGAATTAAAGCTTACTGGCAGTTAGCTTCTCTACATATTAGAGATCCTGGTGGATCTAGGTCATAACGGACCAGAGAGGACATGGTCCAATCATGTGCATATTTTTTGTTCCAAAATAATGCCCAAGGGGTGGTATTGTCCACTATCCAATTCCACCTTATTTTGGGAGAGACGATCCCAAATTCCAAGGCATCCTTCCTGCTTGTATAGATTAACTATTTTCCACTTGACCAAGGCCCATTTGTGCTAATTATCTTCCCCTCCCCAGAGGAAATTATGATAGAGTTTGCAGATAGCTTTGAGGACCCATTTAGGGACAGCCAGTACCGAAAATAGATAGATAGGTATAGACTGTAGATAAAACTTAAGAATGGTGAGTCTACTAGCAAGGTTTAAGGTCCCAGACATCTAGGAAGAAATTTTGTTCTCTAACTTATCTAACAGATCTTTCCAAGAGGAATGTTTAATGGCATGGTAAAAAAGGGCGGATCCAAGATATTTGGAGGGGACAAAGGAGATGGAGAAGCCAATAATGTGAGCAACATTTCCTTGAGTGATTAAGCTAGTATTAACAATGAAGAGATGAGACTTATCTAGGTTAATCATCATTCCCAAACCCTTCGAGAAGTTGTGAAGGAACTTTGAAAAGAAGCGGGCTTCTTGAATAGAGGGATGGCCAAAGAGAATATTATCATAAAAAAATTGTTGGTACATGTGGGGGGATTTATCATGCAGAGAAAGTACTCTTATAGAGATCCTTCCAAAAGTTTGTCTTTTAGAAGTCTTTCCAGGTCTTCAGCCATAAGGGTGAGAAGGAAGGGTGATAGCAGATCTCCCTGGTGAATTCCTTTAGAAGGGGAGAAGGTGGTTGAAGGTTCTCCATTGAACATGATGGAATAGAAGATAGAAAAGGTTAGGGAAAGGATCCACTTGGTCCATTATTTACAAAATCCAAAAGCGAGAAGCATTTTTTCAATAAATTCCCAGCTGATTTTGTTGAAGGATTTGGAAAGGCAAAGTTTTATAAGCATTCCAAGATTTTTGGTAATTTTCAATGAGTGGGTGACCTCGTGGGATAAGACGATTCCGTCCAGGATTTGTCTTCCTTCAACATAGCACATTTTCTTAGATGAGACGAGTATATGTAGGGATTTTTTGTGTCTATTAGCAATCACTTTAATGATGATCTTATCAACCACATTACAAAGACAACTGGGTCAAAACTTACTAAGATTTGTTGCCACCGTATATTTTGGAATTAGGATGAGAAAAGTCACATTGAGAGTAGGAAGGAACTATAGTTTCTAATGTGATTCTTTAACCATCCCCAAGACCTCATTCTTTACTAGGTCCCAACAGTGATAGAAGAAGTTAATGGTGAAACCATCTAGTCTAGGTGCTTTATATTTCACCATCTTATTAGTAAAAGTATCCACTTCCTGTTAATATATGATCTTCATCAGTGTTGCACTATGGTTCAGGGTGAGGATCCTTGGAATGTGATATGTAACTTTGTTTATGGCCTGATCTCTTGAAGGAACAGGTTCAGTAAGAAGGTCTTGTAAATAATGAATGAGTTCCTCGTCGATTTCTCCTTGTGTTTCCAACGTAACTATTGGGGAAAATATTAAACAAATTATAACAGACATCCAACGATTTAATTGTCAACCCGGAGAGAGAGCGTAAACTTGTGAGGCACAGACAAAATATATGCAAGGGCAAAGTGTTGCTGATCTTAATCTATAACTGAAATTGAATCTAAGTTATGAAAAAAAGAAATTATATGGAAATAAATCCAATTGCAAAAAACATGAAATTGCATAAATTAAAAAGACTGAAATTGCATAAATTAAAAAGATTGAAATTGCATGAAATCAACTGGTATAAAGAAATTAACTTTGACTTGTGAGCTCATGGTAAATCTATACTAATAATTCATAAACAAAACATAACTAAAAATCTATATGAACAACTCATAAGAAAGAAAGTGCTGAAAATTTATATTAACATGGGAGAATCAAAGGATGTGCATTAAGCATCATCTCTATTACATAACAATCAGAAAGTCTATTCTATAACTAACTCTGAACTATTCTCTACTCCCAAACCACTAGAGAAGCCTCTAACCAAAATGAGGAGACAACCCTCCTATTTATACATGAATTCAAGATAACTGATCATAATTACAGATCCACTATTCTCTCAACTTATCCCTCAAAATCCTCAACAAACCTACAACTCATCCCTTCAAATCCTCAACAAATATTGGATGAGATATTCTCTCCACATGTCCATGATCTTCTCCTTGAAGTTAGCTCACATCTAGAAGATGAAATTCGAATCTGAGGCTAAATGGTCACTTTTGAGCTTGCTAAAGTCTTCAAATACACCTGTAAGCATCACCAAACTCATCCAAATTTAAAGTATAATGAAAATATGTTATTTTTCTCAATAATTAACCATAAATTCACTCAAAATACTGAAAAATAAATGAGTTGGAAAATGGTAATATAAACCCATATTTATTATGAAGGTGGTGAATATTAATGGTTATATGGAAGGATAAGATAGGAATAAGGTGAAAAATGGTGTATAAAAGGTGAATAAAATGTGATCTTTTTGTGACTCAACATTCCCCCTAACTTGATTGGTCACATGTCCTCATGCAACTATGCATTGATTCTCTTTAAAAATTTTGGCTTTGTAGCTGGGCTTTACATGATGATGGTATGTAACAATAAATCATTCCAGGATTTGAAATGCATGAGTAGCAGCAATTTTCCTTATGGTTGGTTCTTGTGTTAACAACCATAAGTGTAACAAATGTTGGTTCTTGTGTTAACAACATTCATTTATTTTACTTGTATTTTTGCTGTAATACATAAGATTTATGCATTGGAAATGATGAACTATCAATGTTTATTAGAAATCCTTTTCTTCATATTATGAATCATGCCAATATATAGAGCATAGTTTGGGAAAGACATGTTGATTAAGGGTAAATGAGCTGATGGATAAGTAATGAATAGTCAACCCCCCCAACTTAAGATATATTTAGGTTTATTAAAAGGAGAAAGGGAACGTAGTGAGGGAATTTTTCAAATTCATTCATTTTCTAGCATTTAAGGAATTACATGGCTAAAGATTAGAAAACAACATACCTCCACTCACCCAAAAAGTTGATGAACTTATGCAATAGGAATGTGGCTGCTGCTGCTGGATCATAGAATGTGAAGTGAAGAGCTGAACTGATGCTTGGTTGGATGAAGTAGAAGATGAGAGCTGAAAGTGGAACTGTGGTACTCTCATATGGGTGAAGTATGCTTCTGTAAAACTGCTGATGGTGTCATGAAAAGTATATAGTCTTCACCTGCTACAAAACTCGATGGTATAATTCTTAACATGCGAATAAATGTGTTAATGTCGAACATGGAAATAATTCAATGGATTACCGACCATTGATGAATGTCATTAATTAATGCAAGGCAATCTCACCATTGATGTCAATGAGTGCCAAGGTACCTAAGTACATCGTGCAAAGTGCAAATAAATTAGTTGATGTTGAGCCACTTGCAAGAGCTAACGATCACATTAGAGGAAATTTCAACTCAAAATGGGCTAAGGAAAAATAATAAAATAATAGTTAAAATAATAAAATAATATTTATTAATTTTGGAGGAAGAAAAGAAAAAACTACCTTTTTGTTTGTATTTTCGACATATCTCCCTGTGTTTTTACTCAAATTTCGATCGGGAGAGAATGTTGGATGTGGAATTTAATTCCGCATCCAACGAGCTCTCCCGATAAAAATTTGAGTAAAAACACAAAGAGATATGTCAAAAATACGAACAAAAAAAGTAGTTTTTTTTTATGATACCTATCCCGAAATTTATATTAAAAAATTGTTTAAGAGGTGCTCCTTTTTTGAATTTTAAGCATTTTGATTGGCTAATACATGATGACATGGAATTTGTATTATTTTTGGAAGGCCCATTTTAAATTGAAATTTCCTTTAATGAGGGACATTGATGTATTCTCATGATTGTTAGTGAGAGAACTTGCCATTAAGGCATGCAAGCCTCAAGGTACTAACAATGAACTCTAGTCTCTATCCCAGATAAGGTGCCGAGGTCGATGGGGCAAGACTTGTTGAAAGGTGGGCCTTAAGGAATCCCACATCAGTCAACACGAGTTGTACATAATGAGTGGTAGGACTATAGATGAAAAGGTATGAAGGTCAAAAACAGTTTTTATGGCGGGGATAATGAAGCAATGTAGTCATGGAAAGGAAACTAAATGGTTTTATTCAGAAGGAAACAAAGGTAAACTGAAAATGAGAAAAAATGTGTGCGAATTAGAAAGGTATGCATGCGGTAAGTCATGATGTATAAGGCAGAAAAAAAGTAGACTCTAACATAGATGACGAATGAGCTTGGAAGGAAAAATGGTAAGTATTTTATGACATGTCGTAATTGGTTTCTGAAAGACTTCTTTGTGGCAGGAAATTTCATGACATACATAGTGGAAACTCAGCTTCTTCAAGCTTTCAATGGAACTTTTTTCTGAAAATATTTTGCAATTCTAGAAATCAATTCTCCACACCATTCATTCATCTTTAAATCTGCAAAAAGGTTAGAATTTTCCTGCAACAGACTTGTGAGAGCATTAAAAACATGCGCTTAATCAAAAGTTAAAGAAAATAAAATGCTTTTATACATGAAAGTACCAACGCTTCCTGTCAAAGCATGTTTCTGAGTGGCTTGCGAAAACAAGTTAGTGCAACAATCATAAAATTGAGAATATTCCAAGTTCATTTATAATTTATAATTTTATGATTTGTTACCTAATGCTTTCTATTTATTTATATGTTTTGAGTTTTTAATTTAATTTAATTTTTTATTTTTGTAATGTTATTATTGCAGTGTTTTTGTATTTTTTTTTAATTTGGTTTTACAAAAATAAAATTTTATGTGTTTATTATGTCAATGTGTTTTTTTTTAACGTTTCCAATTGTTTTGTAATAAAAGCAAAACTTAGAGTTTTTACATCATAATGCATCTTTATGTAATGATTGTGCAATAGGGAGAGAGAGTCGACGCTTTCAGTGGTTGACCCCTCTAAAAACATACTATCTTAATGATCTAGAGAAGAATATGCCAACAAGCTATTTGTTTATGATAAATTTGACAGTTTGAAACAAATGCCTACCTGCCTACCTCCCCCAAATGAAAGATGTGTCAGTTCCCATTGTGCAAAAAAAATAAAAAATAAGAAGGCTTGGCTGCGACAGTAGCTAAGCCTTCTATTTCAAACGCACATAATTTTTTTTATTTATTATTTTATTATTTTTATGTTTGTCTAAAACTTTTTATTGTCTTAAAATATATATCTATACACCAAAAACTCTTATGAAAATAGAAACAAACAACAAATGATATATATATATATATGTTTTGTTCTTTTCTCCTACAAATTGCAATCATTTATGGAATTGTAAATAATTTAAATTTTATGTTAAGATTACATACTTATATCTGAAGAGCCCCCAAAATATATATTACCAAATTTAACCAATAATAACCTAAATAAAATTATATTAAAAAACTCACCAATTTACCAATTTACTTATTTCTTTAAGCAATGTCCTCAAAAAATCAGTTTAAGGTTGTTTTTTAAGATGATAGGTGATAACCTGATCACCTCTTTAAACATCGAATGGAAATATTAAAAATTTATTGATAGTGAGCGAGTGCAACATAGATATGGCGATATTATATCTTTTCTCAACCAAACTCCCCTCCTTGAGACCCTATTATACCGTTTCCAAAGTACCTTTCCTTTGTGCGTAGGTATGAAGTTCAGTAAATATGTGAATATCAGCATAAGCCACAGTGAACTGAAAAAGGTCACACTTTAGTCATTCAGGTAAACCATAACAGCCGTCCATCCCTCTAGGCATTTTTTTTAACTTATTGAAATAGAATTCCAAGTGGAAACCCTATATATATATATATATATATATATATATATATATATATATATATATTTTGCATGTACGAAAGTGGCTAATGAGAAGTTTTTAAGGAAGTTCCAAGCGAACTTTTTCGGGCTTGCTCCGAATTGGCGGGTATTCCATCTAGTCCAAGTAAAAATATTCCTAGTGTTTTCTGAACTCAATTTCAATTTCATATATATATATATAACATTTATAGATTATCTTTTTAATTAAATTTTAAGTTGTATAATATTTACACAATACTTTCTTTTTTAAATCATTATAATTTGAAATAATAATATTTAATTAAGTTCAGACATCATAATATTTTTAATTTTCCACTCTTTAAACATCGAGTTGAAATATGAGACATTCACAAAACTTTCATTCTATTGTAATACCGAGTTGAAATGATCAATGAGGCGAGGTGAATTGAAATGATCAATAAGACATTCACAGAACTTTCATTCTATTGTAAGACTGAATCTGGAAGAGTTTGAAGACTGTGTTTTGTGCTATGCATGTTTATGTCATTGGACATTTATATATGTTTTGTACTATGCATATTTATTTCATTTAACATTGTATTTTATCCAAGTAACAAAATTACAATTTTTATCCCAGAAAGAATGGAGAATCATATTATTTAGATGGTTTGAGTACAAGTACAAAAAACAGTGTCTCATTGGCATTATCAACCTTCAGTGACTCAAAAATAGTTTTCTCCAAAATTAAGTTTAGCATAAGGTATCTCCCTAATCTTCTAGGATTTTACTATGATGTATCCATTCTAGAACGTATCCTAGATATTACAGTTGTCCATCAACAAAAAAACAGTGAAAAAAAATCATTATATATAGTACAATGAGATTGTGTATATTGATGATACAGATTTTTTTATTTAAATTTTAAAAAGATGAAAGCTATACTCTCCCACATAACGTTTTAAAAGCTTTATTAAATATAAATTTGTTTTTTAATTGGGGAAGTATAACACATGCATTATAATAGAACACTTCGGGTAGCCTGCATGATAAAATACATTTACATGGGTTGACTAAAATTAGAACATCATTATCTATTCTCCCCTGTATTATGATAATTTTGGCACACACAGGCCTTTTGAACATGAATCTCTTCTTAGTTTTATGCTCATCACTTTCATTTACTTCTAAGTCCCGAAACATGCATGAAAGGTTAAATATGTCTCTTTACAGTCCATCTTCAGAGTTTAGTAGAGCCAAGACGGGCCCTCTCCTATCCCTCTTGGAACTGCAGCTGTTTCCATAGTTTAAACGGAAAACAAGGGGGTCACGTCGGTCGTAAAAACAGAATTTGATGCATTGTAACAGAGACACGCACTGCATGTAGGATGAAAGCTAGCAAGAATTCAATTCAATAGGGATTTGGATGAATGCCTCTTTGGCAAATGACCCGCTAATAAAATCATAAAACTAGCTTGATCATATGGGATTTGGATTTCCCCCTACCTTTTAATTTACGATGGAAAGATCTATTATTAAATTCATGGATACACATGGCAGATCCAATTGGAAGCAAAACCGTAAGTGGTTTTCTTCATTAAACTAATATTACTCGCAGGAAGTTGTGAGTTATTAAGTTCAACTAAAAGTAGAAGTAGTTGTTAGCCATGATATCCTTCTCACCGTGCTAAGAACAAGGTTTGGTATAGGTGGTTGTTGAACTATTAGTTGATCCACCATATTGGAACAAACACCAACAAATTCCTTAAACCATGGTGTTAAGGTATTTATGATGGCGAGTGTGTTCATCCTCCTCGATCAGGGGGAGAAAGCAAATATCTATCCTACAGAGGCAATGGTTCTGTAGACGTCTTCGACGAGGGTCGAATCCTTCACGGTGGGTTTTTTGGGGAAAGTCTTGTAATGTATTGTAGCAGCATCTTGTGATCATTGCTCCAATGTCGAGACCCAAGATTTAAAAAAAAACCAAAAACTAAATATGGGTGATTCTATGCTATGCTCGACGAAAAATACATGGGCGAGTTGCAAGGTTCAATGTTTTCTTTTATTTGTTTTGTTTGCAGTTTCGTATGAAGAGCTGGTTGCAGAGCTCTTTACAAGTTTCGTATGGAGGCCTGAAAGGCCTAGGCTTTTGGAGGACTGAACCATAAAATATTTGCAACTGTATTTTCTTTTTGCAGATTTTAGAGATTTAGGTTTTGTGTTTTATTTTATTTTAATGTTTTTTTATTTATTTTAATATATATATACCATGTTAACATTTACTCGTTTATGGAGGTCTTGTTTTATATAAAAAATTTATTTATGTGTTTTGTGATTTTATTTATTTTTAATGTGTTCTTTTTTTATATTATGTTTGCTGGTAGGTTTTGGCGTGGACTAGAAAAATTATATTTTATTTATAAAGTTCATATATATATATATATATATATATTAAAATGTTCATTTGTTTAGATTCCATTATCTTATTTTTTAAAGTTTTTATTTTTTATTTTCATTATTATAAATTAATGTTTGCATGTCTAGTTAAATTCCTACAATCTATTTCTAATTAATTTTGGAAAACGGGAAATTTAAAACAAAACAAAAAAGCAATTTTTTCATTATTTATAGTAAATGATTCAAAATAATTACTGTATTACTTTATTTTATAATATTTATATTTTAAATTACTTCTAGAAAATAACTCTTAAATAAAAAATAATTCCTTACAAAACTAGAAAAAAGATGAAAATTTTATGAAAATAAAATTGCAACTTTTATTTATAATTTATTCATAAAAATTCTTAGAAAACTTAAAACTTAGAAATTAATTTAAAACAAAGAATTTTTTTTCTCATTACAAAATTTGCAAGACTAAAAATTATCAAAAATAAATATGAAATTTTCTTAAACACAAATCATAAAGTAACAATAAAATAAAAACTAAAACCTACCTAATATAATTGAATTAGAAATTTACGAGTATCTAAGTATAATGAAATTGCCAATGTAACCACTTATGTAACAAAAGTAAGCAGAGATTAAGATTTAGTTTTGAAAAATTAAATCTAGAATATGCTGGAATGTGGAAAATTAAATACTGAAAAATCTAATAAAATAAAAGTGAAAACAAAACCAATCTAACCTAGTGCTTACTTGGAACCATTGCTCGATGCAGCTTCCGATTGCTTGATATTCACCCAATATCCCTTCTTTATCCTATTCATTCTCTAGTTCAAATAGGTGTTCTTCATATGATATACAAGATTCTTAAAACACTGGTTCTTCCTTGTTTGCTTCAGGAGGAGTGATTACATCTTTGGCTGCTATCAAGATCTCCTCTTCGTGAGAAGAGGAGATTCCAACTTTTGCTGAGATCTGAGTGAGCTGCTCTAGGATTATGCTCATCATAAACTCATTTTACTAGAATCAAATAAAGTACTAAGGAAAAAACAAGTACATAAAAAGCACAAAAAAAATAGCACAAAACGAGTGCAAGAACAGAAATAAAAAGGTGCACAAAAATATGTACAAAACAAAAATGAATAGATACAAAGTTAGAAGAAGGTTAGTATGAAATAAAGGCTAGCCCAAAAAATGAAATCAATCCAAACTTAAACTGTAAATGAAAAAAAGAAAAACTTGCACAAAAACAAATTCGTAATTGCAGAAAAATAAACTCGCTTGTAGAAACAACAAGGCCTTGGGCTGACCCACTAAAGTGGATGCGTCTAGCTGTTACACCACGAAAATCCCAAGAATTCTATAGTGAAGTCATCCTTGCGTCTTACTATTTCCCCTCCCCCTTTCTATGTAATAAAAAAAATAAACTATCTATCTATCTAAACTCTTATCCCTTTTAGCACCTCCTCGGCAATGACGCCAAAATGTTGGGGAAAATATTAAATAAATTATAACAGATATCCAACAATTTAATTGTCAACCCGGAGAGAGAGCATAAAATTTTGAGGCATAGACAAAATATATGCAGGGGAAGAGTGTTGTTGAACTTAATCTATAACTGAAATTGAATCTAAGTTATGAAAACATGAAAATATATGGAAATAAATCTAATTGCAGAAAACATGAAATTGTATAAATTAAAAAGATTGATATTGCATGAAATCAACTGGTATAAAGCAATTAACATTGACTTGTGAGCTCATGGTAAATCTATACTAACAATTCATAAATAAAACATAACTGAAAATATATATGAACAACTCATAAGAAATAAACAGATGAAAATCTATATTAACATGGGAGAATCAAAGGATGTGCATTAAGCATCATCTCCATTACATAACAATAAAAAAATCTATTCTATGACTAACTCTATACTATTCGCTACTCTCAAACCACTAGAGAGGCCTCCTATTTATACATGAATTCAAGATAATTGATCATAATTACAGATCCACTATTCTCTCAACTTATCCCTCAAAATACTCAACAAATCTACAACTCATCACTTCAAATCCTCAACAAATATTGGATGAGATATTCTCTCCCCATGTCCATGATCTTCTCCTTGAAGTTAGCTCACATCTAGAAGATGAAATTCGAATTTGAGGCTAGGTGGTCACTTCTGAGTTTGTTAAAGTCTTCAAATACACCTGTAAGCATCACCAAACTCGTCCAAATTTAAAGTATAATGAAAATATGTTATTTTTCTCAATAATTAACCATAAATTCACTCAAAATACTAAAAAATAAATGAGTTGGAAAATGGTAATATAAACCCATATTTGTTATAAAGGTGGTGAATATTAATGGTTTTATGGAAGGATAAGATAGGAATAAGGTGAAAAATGGTGTATAAAAGGTGAATAAAATGTGATCTTTTTGTGACTCAACAGTAACACCTTCCTCATTTTTGAGCTTGGAAATGCAATTATTGTTGCGGTGTTGTATGACAAGTGGTGGAAGAGGGTTCTATTCCTTTCCCCTTCTTTAAGCCAACCAATCCTGGAATTTTGTTTCCATAACATCTCCTCCTGTTCGCACCTTTTTTCAAGCCATGCCATGATTTTGTTTTCCTTGAGTTTGTTGTCCATGGTTTGTCCCTCTTCCATGATGATTTTCTATTTTTTTTCTAGATCTTTTTCCAGATCACTCTTGTCTTTGAAAATATTCCCACAGGTGTTGTGGTTCCATATTTTAATATTTCTCTTGATAATTTTGATCTTTTGTTGCATTACTACCATCTTAGAGCAGCTCGAGGCATTCATGTTCCCCCATGATTCATGAATAGAGTCTTGGAAGTTCAGGTGGGAGACCCAGAATTTTTTAAAGCAGAAGGGCCTAAATTTCTGGGCTTCCGAAGTGTACCATATAAAGGAAATGGGCCAATGATCCGAACTTGCAAAAGGAAGAACATTTTTGGACAAATGGCCACCAACTTCTATGAGATATTTAGAAACTAAGAATCTATCCAACCTTGAGGCAATGAGCTTGTCTCCTCCTCTTTTGTTATTCCAAGTAAAGAGACCCTCTGAAGTGGGTAGGTCCACCAGTTTGCAGTTGTTGATGAATGCTTTGAAGATGAGATCCTCATGTGTTAGATTTATTCTTCCTCCTTTGTTGACACTGTGAGTAGTGATCATGTTGAAATCACCTCCAAAGATGATATGAGATTCTGCATGTTGTCGTGCAAACCAGTCCATGTAGTTAAGCAGGCCCTAATTTCGGGGCAGGGATTTGAGGTCCATAAATCTTCCAAAGATATCCATGAAAGTTGGCTCCCAATATATGGAAAGAGGAAGAAAGAGAGCTAGTTGTGGAAGAAAAATTGTTCAATGTTATTAAAGAGGTATCGTAGACCACGAAAATTCCCCTAAAGGATCCATGAGCATCTACAACTCTACCTTGACAACCCCTCCATATTTTGGCTAACAAGGTTTGAAAGCTGTGGTTGGAGAACTTTGTCTCTTGTTAAAATAAAATTGTCGGCTTATCTTGTAGAATTATTCTTTTGATCATCATGTGCTTAGAACAACATTGAGTCCTCTTATGTTCTAGGATATAATTTTCATTGGGAATTGGGGGTTAATGCAAGAAAAAATTTAGTTAGTAGTTCATATTGGCCTGATTCAACTAACCTTGTTCCAAGCATGCTGATTCTTTGCAGATCTATTTTTTGGCCTTTTCTTGGTTGTCTCTTTAAAATATTTGTTTTTCTTTATGGGGTGCACTCTAGAATCCAAGCTTGTTCTGAGATTTTTATTTTGATAGGGATTCCTTCAAGAGTAGGATCTGTGTTGGTGGTATGGAGCTAAAATATCTCCTAGTACATGCATCTTCCATTCCTAAGAGATTAAGCCCCCCTATCTCCATATCCACCATTTCTTCATCCATGAGTATCTCAGGAATGTTGTCAATTTGTTGTTTTGACGATCCGGAGTTGTGTTGTGTAGATATTACTTTACATCTCGGTAGATATTCTAGCTCCGTCGCAGGGAGCTTGATGACTGGTTCATCATTTTCTTTTGACAATTTCTGGACTGGATTGCATCCTTCTTCAGTTTATAAGTCCTTTGGATCTTCTGAAAGTTCTTCCAATATCTCAAAGTTGTTGCTGATATTGGGATAATCTTCTGTTTTCTCCATGTGAGGGTTTTAACGGATGCATCTTTTTTTTCTTCTATATTTTTGGAAAACCTCCTTGTCTTTCTCCACTGTGGGATTGAGGTTTGAATGGTACTGATTAAGAGGGAAGTCCCTGTATAGGTGGTCATGTTCATGACATTTGCGTTATCTGAAAGGAACATGTTCATAATACATCGGTTGGATCCATTTCAAGTCTTCATGCATCAGGTTGATAGAATCCGAGAGTTCCTTTGCAATTAATGTTCATGTAAATGCATATCCTTGCATATGAAGTGTGGTTGAATTTTTTTATCTATTTATCCACCCGAACATAGCTTCCCATTGTATTTCCTATGTCCTTCAGGGTTTGTTCATCCCAATATTCTTGTGGCAGTGAGTACATGCGAGTCCATACAGGATCCCAAGTAAAGTATTCCTTGTCTGGGTTAAAATGTTCGGTCGAGTTTCTGAGATACAACCCTACGGAGTTGAAGAAATAAAGGCCTCCATATTCGACCCTAGTTTTGTCCTCTAAACAATGGAAGATGATTGTTAAGAATCCTTTGGATCATAGTTGTAGGTCATAATGCACTTTGGGATTCCATTACAATTCAATACCACCTCTGAGTTCTTGTTTCGAGGGCCAGATGCCAATAAATTTGTCAATTAGAGCATGGTATTTCATGCATTGGGATTTCGCATTGATTCTTTCTGCAGGTAGGGTTATGTATGGTCTTTCAGTAGTTCATTTTATGCAGGTACTAGTACTTTGGGGTTCATTATTCATCTTTTCATAGCTATTTTGGGTATCTTGCGTTGTTGTCATATTAGAAATTGGAATCTCTGTAGTACCAATGTGCATGGTTTCAACTGTTACATGTTTAGGTACACTATTCTTGTTGGATTGGACATTGATTTAGAGGGAGGGATATTCTTCCCCTCCTTGTAATGCTTCCATATGACCATTCATGGATTATTTGTAGTATCTTTCTAGTAAGCAAGGTGAGGACTATATTTGGAGTATAGAGCCACAGTCATTATGACCAAACCCTAGCCATTAAAAAACCTTGCACAATCTCTCATTCTCTAAGATTTCTGGAACTTACTTTTTTAGGTTACCAAAACAAGAGTTCTACACTATCTAACACAATACACCATAATCGTACGAAGAATGCAAAAAAAAAATATGGATAAAATCAACTTGGATAAAATTAAAAATCAAAGTTATGAATGGAAACCCATCACTGTATTAAAAAAATGTCAACCAAAACCAAAACCAAATATTATATATATATATATATATATATATATATATATATANCAAAACCAAATCCTATTTATAAGATATTATTAATTTGGGATGATGTTCCTTCATGATATGGAAAATACTTACTAATTCCAATCCTTTATGATGAAACAATGGCCTAACTGTACTTTGTTCATCACACATATATCTCACTACATATTTTTAGAATGTCGATTTTGTGTGTGATTCATTGAAGCAGGAGTTCAATATCTATAGATTGTAGTGTGTAGTCATGAGGTTTACTTTGCGTCCTTTTTCTTTGTGTAAAATAGTTTATTATAGATGTCATTGGAATTTGTTGGAGAAATCGAGGCATAAATTAGATAATTAGAGGAAACAATAGAGCGCTAACTCCCGCACACACAAGAGGAGGATCACACACTCAACTCAATTGTATTACCGAATAGAACTTACATATATAGATAAACAATAACAAAACTAGATCCTAGAATAAAGGATTAGATCGTATAACTTAGGAGCTGTCAAACCACTAATCCTATATTTAAAAAATAACCATGAATGCATTTCTACATTATCTATAAAATCCTCCCTTAATGGATAAATGGATTCTCTGCAACACCAAGTTTCTTTCTAAGATCCTCAAAATGAATTCTTCCAACTAGTTTAGGGAAAATATCAGCAACATTTTCACTTGTACTACAATAAATCCATTCAATCTATTTAGACTAAATATTTTCTTTCACAAAGTGATGTTATAGCTCAATATGTTTGGACCTTGCATTATAAACTTGTTATGTTCCAACTTGATTGAACTCTAATTATCACATTGAATTCCGATAGCTTGTTCTTGCTTTGTACCAACATCTTCAAGGATGTTCCTCAACCAAATGGCTTCACAAGTAGCATTGGTCAATGCTTTATATACAACTTTTGTGAATGATAAAGAAACAGTTGGGTATTTCTTATTGCTCCATGACACAAATCCTAAACTAATGTTAAAATTATATCCAAAAGTATATTTTCTGCCATCGGGATTCCCTGCCCAATCAGAATCAGAATAAACTTCCAACTGAACATCAAATGCATCAATATATAAAATACAAAAATTAATTGTTCCTTTTAAATATATTAGGATTTGTTTTGCAACTTTACAATGTGTTTTACATGGCTTAGCCAAAAAATGACTAAGAATGCTAACTGAATATGATATGTCTGGCCTTCTAGTAGTTAGATAGTTCAGGATTCCCACTAGTTGATGATACAGAGTACCATCATCTACTTTTGATCCATCATTACTGTACAATTTCATAATTTGATACAAAGGAGTTGATACTGCTTTGCATTCACTCATTTTGAATATGTTAAGGATTTCCTTTACATACTTGCTTTGAGTGATCAATGTATTACCAGAATCTCTCCAAAATGAAACACCTAAACAATAATGAAAATCACCAAGGTCTTTCATTTCAAATTCTAGATACATATGAATTTTAATATCTGCAATCCACTGATATGCTCCACCTATAATAGTGAGATCATCAACATATAAAGATATCAAGCAAATATTTCCCTCTTTATCTTTCTTAATGTATAGGCTTGAATGATTTTTTTTTCATAAACCCTTGTTGTTTAAAGAAGAAATCAATCTTTATAAACCACAATATAGGGGCCTATTTCAATACATATATAGATTTCTTCAATCTGCAAACAAGATGCTCCTGACCTTTCTGCTTGAAAGCCTCTAGGCTAAACTAAATACACTTCCTCTTTTAAATCACCATTCAAGAAATCATATTTAACATCTAACTGATGTATTCTCCAATTCTTTTTTGTAGCAAATGCAACAACCAACCTGATTGTCTTCAATTTAGCTATCGATGCAAATTTTTCTTCAAAATCAATTCCCTCTTGTTGAGAATAACCTTTTGCAATTAGTCTTCCCTTAAACTTTTCAATACTACCATCAGCTTTGAACATAGAATTGAAAAACCATTTAGATCTGATGGGTACTTTAGCTTTGGGCAATTCTACGAATTCCCAAGTTTTATTACTCATAATAGAATTATACTCCTCTTTCATAGCATTCACCCACTCTTCCTTATCTTTGACTTGATCATAATTTAGTGGTTCTATTACATTCATTACATTAGTCATCAAGGCATAATCTCTAAACTTTACAGGAGGTTGAGTTTGTCGATTTGACCTTCTAGGTACTACAATACCTATTGGAGTTCCATCCATGATTCTTCTTCCTTCTGTTGTTTCTTCATCTGAGGTGGTATCACTCATGTTATCACCATGTTCCTGAACCTGTTGTTGTACCTGCACTTTCTGAACAATTTTATCTATTTTGACATTATCATCTAATATCTTGCCTTCATGAGAGTTATTCAACTTGTTACTTATATTTGTATTCTCATTAAACACAACATATATACTTGCAATAAGTTTGTGTGGACTAGGATGAAATAACTTATATGCCTTATGATCATCACAATAGCCAACAAAGGCACATTCAATATATTTTGCATCCAATTTTATTCTATCATCTTTAGGGATGTGAGCAAAGTCCCTACAACCAAATATTCTTATATGACTAATTTCTAGTTTATAGCCATAAAATATTTCAAATGATGTTTGAAGCTCTAATTTATTTTTTGGACTCTTGTTCTTTAAATACACAGCAGTGTTAATAGATTTAGCCAAAAAACCATTAGAATTTTTTTTACCTTGAATCATGTTGCAAGCACATTCCACCAATATACTATTTTTCCTCTCAACAACTCCATTTTGCTGAGGTGCATCAATGATAGTAAATTATTGTTGGATTCTATTTTCTGTAAAATATATTTTGAATGCTCCAGAAGTGTACTCACCACCTTGATTGGATCTAAGAATTTTGATATATTTACCTATCTTCTCTTCAACCTTGATCCTGAATTTCTTGAAGTATTCGAAGACATTGCCTTTTCTTCTTATGAATTAAACCCAAGTGAACCTAGATACGTCATCAACAAACATGAGAAAGTACCAAGAACCACTAAGTGATTTGGTCTGCATCAGTCCACAAACATCAATATGTATTAATTCAAGTAGTTCAGTCTATCTCTTCTCTTCATGATTAGGACATTCCTTTCTGTGTTGTCTTTCGATTGCACATGAAACACATTCTATATAATCATCTTTGATAACAAGAAGACCTTCAATGATAGAATTTTTTTGTAATAACATAATATCATTGTGATTAAGGTGTCCATACCTTTGATTCCATAATTAGACCTTTGATATGGCTGAATATGCTAGTGCTTGATGGTTTCCCTTGATTGCATCCATCTTGTATAAGTCTCCAGTTATGGATATTGTCACTATAACCCTATAATTCTATTGAATATCTTTAACATGACACTTATATTTACCAAATTCAACTTTCATATCATTATCGGTGATAGCAGAAACATATATTAAACTTTATTTTTATTCCTGGAACATACATCACATTATGAATTTGTTTAACTTTTCCATCAGGCAGATTTACACTTACCACTTCATAAACTTGGACATCATGTGACCTGTTATCACCCAAATAAATGTGTGTGTCGTTAGAATTTTCATGATACTCATCATACCATTCTCTATTACAAGACATATGGGAAGAAGAACCCAAATCTATAAACCATGCACTGTCATCATCCACTTCAGCATACATAGCATTTTCAGATATAAATTGTCTAACATTTTTTAATCCATTAACATTAGGGGTGTATTTTCATACATAACTTCCATTGTGATTTCTATATCTGTGATTGGACTCATGGTTCTTCTTTCTAAAAAAGTCTTTAGAAATTTGACCTAATTTTCCATAGTAATGGAAATCAACATTTATATTAACATTAGAGTCATTGTGTGAAATAACTCTATGTCTTGTATGAACCTTACCTCTATGTCTATTCCATATATTTACTCTATGTGAGTGTCTTCCTCTTGCCATCAATTCCTGATCTGTAGTCTGTGATTTCGGCTCATAAATATTCAATCTCTCTTCTTCTTGTAGAATAATTCTACTGAGCTCTGCAAAAGTAGGAAGGATCTATCTTGTTGCAAGCACTGATATGAAAACTTTATAATATAGCAATTAACCTTTTAATGTAATAGTCACCAAGTTAGTACTAGACATTTCTTCACCAATATCACCCAGATTATCTCTTAAATCCTTGATGTGGGAAATGTACTTAGTTATGGATCCATTCACTTCCTTCTTAATAGATAATAATTTAGTCTTAAAAAAAATAATTCTATTTGAATCCAATGTCTCATACAAACCTCAGTGAATTTGTGCCATGTATATTTGGATGTCTTACAATATATGATATGAGGAATAATATTACCTTTTACAGACATATGAAGTGTTACGTTTGCTTGAACTTCCCACAAATTCCATTCTAAGATGGAAATTGTATCTGAGCGCTTCTACTCATTTTCTTTCAAAATCATCCACAAACTAAAAGCCTCGAGTATGGTTATTAACTTGAATTTTCTATTAACATAATTATCTCCATTTAATTTGGACACTCCATTAATATAAGAATCAACAAGAGGTGGATTTTCCATCTTACCTTTCGTCGCCTGATCGAGAGAGACAAATCCAATTTATGAATAAAAAGAAGATCTTAGTATTTCACCTTGTAAGCTTGTAGCCTATGTTGGGGGCCATGGTGGTCGAAATCAATCTAAGGAAAGTCCCAACACTGCACTTCTCCTTCACTACAAAAATGGTGCCATCGCGCTTTATCCTTATGGGATTAACGATACCACCGTACTTTCTCTTTACTGGAGGTGCGGTGCCGAAACTTTTGGAAAAAAAATTCAGTGATTACCAATGATTATAGGAAGAAATATCTCCCTTTATCAATTATCAATGGTTACAGGAAGTGAGGTCTTCCCATATCGATCCTTCACCTGGTCAAACTGCAATGAAATGCTCTCCAGGTGATAATGATTGGGCAACGATTCTCCTAGAATTGATTGTGAGTAACAACGATCCATGATTGGGAAGTGATATGTTTCACAATGCGTAGCTGTGATCCGATGGTGGAAGTAAGAAAAAATTTGTGCAACATTTAGATCAGATTGGGAAATGAAGGCTCACATATTTGTTAGCGATCTTCAGTGATAGCTCCTTCATGGGTTGCAATAACCTTTTAATTGGTATCAGTGATCTTCACCAAAAAAGACTTTAGCAATTTTCATAATGGTAGCAGCGATCCAAGAATCAAGTATACCACGATAGATTCATAACTTCAACAGGAAACAATTGAGCAACAGACAATTGGCCGCTGCGATATTCAGATGTCAACAACGATCTCGTGGGTAACAAATGGCATTTAACTTTCATGGGTAGCGATTCTCTTTAACTCCAACATGCACCAGCGATATACTTCACAATGAAAGTGCAAAGATTCCACTTAGACAACAATGGATCATCCCTCACATAGAAAACGAATATATTCCACCAACAACATCTCCCTCTAGTAGGCTCTAATACCAAATTAGATAATCAGAGGAAACATTAGAGCACTAAGGCTCGCACACACATGAGGAGGATCACACACTCAACTAAATTGTATTACTAAATAAAACTTACATATATAGATAAACAATAACCAAACTAAATCCTATAATAAAGGATCAGATACTATAACTTATGAACTATCAAACCACTAATCCTATGTTTAGAAAATAACCATGAATTCATTTCTACATTATCTCTAACAGTAGAATCCATATTTTTGTCAACATTTTTAGGATGATCTTTAGGAAAACAATGGTGCTAAATTTTCTCAACTTTTATGTCGGGAACAGATAGAAAACAACGTCCTTGTTTTGAGGTATACCCTTCACAATAAAGAATCTGTCTTGTTAAACTTGAATAATAGAGAGGCTATCCAAAGCAAATATTAAATTTAACAATGAAACCAATGAGTAAGGAATTTATCATAAGAGAGATGGAGACCAATTTCTACTAATTATTAAGCCATCATCATGATTTAGACAATTGAGATTCTTAAGAATTTCAATAGACCCTCTCACCATTATTTTTGACCAACTATCAACTCTGGCTGAAATTTTCATGTCATCATTTTTTATATGATGCTTCATGTTGTGCGAATGTGAACTGCTAATGCATATTTATGAATTATATTCAAACAATTGTTGGTATTATGTTGATTAATTCTTCTTTGGATAGACCTCCATGGTTTTATTTTCAAATTATTGGAAATCTTATTAGTAGCCTTTTGAATATATGGAAGGAAATATTTGTTTACCTCCTTTATTACTTTCCTTGGCATATTCTGAATAATTTCCTTAATTATTTTCTTCTTTGGAGACGGATTTACTGATTTTTGATGTGGTTTATCCATTGATTAACAAAACTTTTCAAAAACTCTCTTTTTCTTGTTTGATGTGTTCAGTTTCAATGATTCTTTTGGCTCTAGTAATCAAAGTGTTAAGGTCCCCTTGTTTTTTTTATTAGGGTGGTGTTGATAATTCACATGTAGGTATTGTTCTGTATTTTTTTTCTTTTTGTAAACCTTATGTGCATCATGTTCTCTGGTTACCAACAAAGAAAGGATTGGAATGAATCAGTTTTCTTCAATCTCCATAGTAAATTCAATTAAGTTGCATTAGTTGTTTATATGTTCTATGAATTTTTTCAATTCATCCCTTCCATGGCCCCACATAAAAAGGTTTTATAAACATATCTCAACCACATTTATGGTTTCGAATGGGGTTTATTAAGATATTTTTGTTCAAAGTTCTCTGGAAACAAGTTTTCCACTATTGGTGACAACAGGGATCCCATCCCCACACCATAGGTTTTCTCATATAGTTCTCTGTAGAAGCTTAAAAAGGTTCATTTGCGACACAATCCTACTAGCATGGCCATTTATTGGTTCGCTAACAACATCTATTGGTATCATTGTGAACAAGGAGACCACATCCAAGCTTAGCAATATATCATGTTCCCCATATGTTTCCCTTTAATATTTTCAATGAAAAAGGATTAATATTTTATGTATGAATCCATGTAACACCTACCAAGGTTTTCAACATTTTGACTAAAAATATTTCCAGTTGTATGTTGGTGAACCAATAGTGTCTACAATGGGTCTCAAGGAAACACCCTCTTTGTGAATCCTTGGAATTCCATAAATACGTGGAATCAAGGGATTAGAGGTTGCTCGTTTCATTTTAACTTCCTCATCTAATGAATATTCTTTGATAGACTCGAAAAACTCTATCATAATTTCAAAGGGTGAATATTTTGGAGTTTCTTGCAGCATCCAATTTTCATTCATTTGTTGGGAATGTAATCATCCTTGTTTAATATAATAGTAGTTATACCTTTATCTACCTTTAGGATGGAAATTTTCTCATGGTCGTTAAGTTTCTTTAGACCTAATATTTCTTAGTTTTCGAAGATTCCCTTTGGTGGTTTCGTTATTCTTAACATTCTTGAGCAATTGTGTTGTATTTTCTCATCTTCTCTTTCTGGTAGATTTCTTATGCTATATTCCAACCCACATATGATGTCTTCCATAGAAACCATTTTTGGAGCTACTCCATAGATCAATCCTTTTTCCAACGGACTCTTCACATGTGAATCTATTTGTGTGTTAGATATATTAACCATCCATCGATTGTAATAATATAAGTCTTACATGTTGGATAATGCATTTTTATATATAATTGATGATGTTTAGAATAGTACAAATGAGGTGTATAAATACACTGATATGTGATAAGTCGTGATCTTTATTAAGTGATCATGACTTACCATATTTAATTAAATTACATATTAACATTAACTAACCTATAACTTCTAATTTATACATCAATATGTATAGAAACCACAATAACCCATTTGGTTTATTAAATCTATTTAGTGAGGGTGCACTCCTATCATTTTTCATACGTTGACTTTTGGGTTGTATTGCTCAAGTTTTGAAGCATTGGAGAAGTTAATTTTTTATTAGGGTTAGGGTTGGATTGTTCATGTACTAGACTTCAAATTTTGAATAGGTATTAAGGAGTGTTGTTTTATACCATCAATTTTCCCCTTTTGTTGAAATGCCTTCCCAATGGTCCCATATATTTTTGTCAAATGAGTTTTCTAGATAAACATGAACTCCAGGGAGTCACGATCCAACCTTGATAATGATGCACAAAAGACTTTTAATTGGTCACAAACTAACATCAAACTAAAGTTTTGAAAACATGGTTATTGTAGTTGCTTCTGAGAACGTGATTAATCTTTGCAAACCAATCCATAATCCCATTGTTTCTACATTGTTTAAGAAAGGCGAGATGAGGTAATATTTTTCTCTTAGCAACATGAATCTTATTGAATCATATTATATTTCTCATATTATCTTCTCCATACTGGGATAAGATCAAGTATTACCTGAGAATATGCAAAATAAGTTGTTGGCATATACTAGAGAAACTATTGTAGAATCCAAGTTTTTGTCACTATTTTGAGACCTATCTAGGCTCGTATTTAATAAAACAATGATGCTAATGTTTTTGATCTATTCTTTCAAGAATAAATATAAAATAATTCCCTTTATTTGAGGCTGGCCATTCATAAGAAAGAAGATGACTTATTACACTTTAATAGTAAAGAGGTTATCCAAAGAAAAAATTAACAATTAACAATTAAGCCATTGAATAGGGAATTAATATGAGGAGAGTTAGGAACATGCCCTTCTTTTTTTTGTGACCCACATTGAGCTAGGGTTTGAGTCCAGGGTTTTCCCTGGAATTTAAGTATACCTTAATAAATAGTGTTAGAGTCCCTGAAGGTTCACTGAGGAACTGACAGACCCAAATAAGATATATGGAAGTAGCAAAGGGAGGAGCAACAATACCCTACCAGTCAAATCATCTGGTACCCTATTTCAAGAGATCCTTGGGTTCAGAACCTACGAGCTGTAGAAATTCAGGCCTGCAGTAGATTAATTTCACCCACAACAATTAACAATTGATCATGCAAATTATCAACAATGGAGACTGAATATGGAGCTGTAACACAAAATTATATTAACTGAGTGTACAATAGCCAACCCTGTAATAACATAAGCTGCTGAATATATAGAATACATGAGCAAATCGAATGCATAAGGAAGTATCCAAATCTAGCATAAAGCAAGCTTACCCAAAATAGGCAAATCCCCCATAGGTGTAAAACGTTGATCCCAAATATATCAAGGACCCCACGAATTAGCAAGGGCGCATGGGCAAGATAAAGAGTGGTCAAATGGAAGCTCATACATGCTTTTGCATGGAGGAAAGAGTGGAGGATGAAAGGGGAATAAAACAGGTTCACCTCACCTAGTCTAGCTTTCCTTATGTGCTTTAAAAACTGGAAAAGCAGTCAACAAAGCAGAAAAAGCAGAAGGGCACCTCGGAGGCCAGGAATAAAGCAGATTTGATTCCCAGGACTTTCCAAAGCACTCCATGAGTCAATAATGGCAAGTTTGACCTCTATGGATAGGCAATTGACAACTTGCACATGGTGGGACTCATGGACTAGGCAAATAAGACAAAATAAATGAAATAATGTCTAAGTGGGTAAATACTATGGGTTGATTATTCTAACACCCCCCCTTAAGCCTGACTTTATGAGTAATAAATCAAAATATAGGGCCTAGCAACAAGGCTTAGTCACCCTTTACATACTGCAATGTCCATACAACCAAGGAAAGAGGCAAAACCAACTTGGGAAAATCCTCCCTTAAACATGGACTGTAAAACAAAATTGTTAGAATATAAGGAGAAATATAAACAACAAGATAATGACAACTCTGGAATATCGCAACATACGCCTAACAACTTGGGAGGCAAATCATGTATGCAGAAGATGGTAGATCCCAATTCCATTAATCCCCAAGGTTCAACGGACAACTTAGGATCGGATTCTCTCATGAATGAAGAGATGAAAGAAATGGACCTAGGAGAACTGGATCTCCTTGGAATGGAGGTTGCATGCACCAGAAAATCCTATGACTCCATCCCGACAAGGCAAATCCAATTACTGCAAGAGGCTCTGGCTAAAGTCAAATCCCATAATAAACTAGGAGTCCACAACCCTCCACAGAAAGACAAGCATAAACCTTAAAGGTACAACAATAAGCATGGGTGTAAAACAATAAGCATGGGTGCAAAATGGATATGTATCGATTAAATCGAATGGGAACCATGTTGGTTGAATTAGGGAAATATGCCAAGCTCACTAATTTCTTCTCCTCCTCTCCCTCGGTTACCCAATTAAGATCATATTATAGAATTTCCGTGAGATCAATGATTGCTTAAATCAAATAATGCTGAAAATGAACATTAAAAAGACAAGCCTGTAGTGGTCTTCATCAAGCAAACAAAGTGCTCCTTTGAAAAAATTACCAAGATAATGTCCAATATCTAGATGGGGAGTCTTTGCACCACCATAGATGCCAATGTATCCTTTGGAGGTATTTCTATCTACTGGAATCCCCTCCTTATTTCTCTCAATAACCTAGCTACTTCAGCTCACTCTATTTTTCCCATCTTTAATCTAGTAGGGTCCAACATCAAGGGCCACCTTTTGAATTTTTATGGGCCTTAGTGTTCCTACATGAAGCTGCAACTTCTTCACTACATTGTCTGGTTCATGATCCAACACCCCAACTCCCATATCCTTATTGGAGGGAATTTCAACATGATAACCTCTCTTGAGGGAAAAAAGGGTGGTCTTAAATCTCCCTTTAATGTGGATTAGGGCTTCAAAACAACCATACCTAATAGTTCCCTTGTGGATCTCCAAACCTTCTCATGGTTCTTCACTTGGAACAATAGAAGGGGAGGATCCCACCAAATAGGTAAACACCTTGATCACTTTCTCATCTTGGTCATTATCCTTACCCTTGGAGGGAGTATTGAAGAAAATTTACTACTTACTGTAGGGTTTGACCACTGGCCCATCTCCCTCTCCTGGCATGTCCTGGGTACCCCACTTCATAAGCCTTTCAAATTTGAAAATATTTGGCTCACACATCCTTCCTTCTTATAGACTATAACTAAGTGGTGGACTAGTATGAAAGCGGAGGGTAAATCGAAAATGGGCATTATGCATAAAAAACTGAAGCAACTGATAAGCCATCTTTTCCAATGGAATTGTACAACCTTTGGAAACATCTTCTAAGGTAAAAAAGTGATTCAAAAATATATTGAGAAGCTATAACTCTAGATAATGAAGGATGAATACAAATAAGAAACCAAGAATAAAGAGAAATACCTTTTGAATCAACTGAACAAAATATGCGAGAAGGAGGAAATATTATGGAGACAAAAGTATAGGATGAGATGGATAAAGGAGGGTTAAATAAAGATGAGCTTCTTCCATCATTCTACCATTCAGCATAGGATAAACATTAGAATAATCAAACTCCACTCATGAGACAAAGAGATTCTAGAGGAGCTTGAGGATATCGTAGAAGAGCTAACCAGGTACTTCAGTGACCTTCTCATTGAACCTAATCCCTCTCAATAGGTATCTAGTACTAAGGTAACTCAACACATTCCTTATTTGGTTACTAAAGAGCATAATTAATCCCTTATGCAACCAATTAGCATGAAGTAATTTGAGGATGCAGTCAATCAAATGGCCGAAGGTAAATATCATGGCCCAGACGGCTTCACCATCAACTCTTTGATCACTGTTAGGATCTCTTAAAAATTAAGGTCTTGGATTTGGTGGAGGAATCGCATAAAAAATGGGTTTTATTGGCCCTGGATGCTACCCATCTCAGTTTGATTCCTAAGGAAACTAGTGCCTCCCATCCTCGTAAGTTTCATCCCATTTCCCTTTGTAATGTTATTTACAAGATCATCTCCAAAGTAATTGCTAATCGGATGAAACCCCTCCTCCCTTTGCTTATCTCCTCTGAACACTTAGTTAAGGAAGACAAATTCTAGATGGAATCATTCTAGCCCATGAAATTTTACACTCCCTTAAAACCACCAAAGCTCTGGGCATGCTTATGAAACTAGGTCGCTCCAAATATTTTGACAAAATGAGTTGGAATTTCATGGAAAATATGCTCCTTGATTTTGTGTTCTGACAGGATTTGATCAAATGGATAATTTCTCTCATCTCCTCATCCTTCTTCACCATCTTAGTCAATGGAACGCCCACTTCCACCTTTTCCCCCACCCACGGCCTCTGCCAAGGGGACTCCTTTTCCCATTTCCTTTTCATCCTCATGGATGAAGGGCTGGGTATTTCCTCCAAGATGCATTCTCCTCCATATCCTTATGTGGACTCTCCCTCCATGGAGCTCCCCCTACTTCCTATCAATAGTTTTTTGACGATATCCTTCTTTTCAAGAACTCTTTAGTCCAAGAGGATCGTCCTATAAAATCTATCCTTGAAACCTTTTTCGAAGGCTCCAATACCTCTCTCAATCTAGACAAGTCACATATCTTTTTCTTCAGCATAGGAGTTTCCACCCAATGTAACATTGCCAGAATTCTTTGGTTCTCAGTCTCCTCTCTCCCCTCCAAGTACATGGGCGCCTCTTTGTATGGCTCAGGTGTTAAACACTCTTCTTGGAAGGAACGTATGGAAAAAAAGGAAAATTATGTTACTTATTGGATTTTCACTCTCTAAATATGGATAGTAGGACCGTCCTTGTAAAATATGACCTCCAACCCTTACCCCTGTACCTTTTCTCTGTCCTTGCTGCCCCTAAATTGATCTTGAAATCCATTAAAAATTTATAAGGGTATTTCCTCTAGGGGTGAAACAATAAAAAAAATAGATGGGCTCTCATCAGTTGGAAAAATGTTTTCCTAACCAAAAAATATGGAGGGCTTGGGATCAGAGATCAGAAAATCAACAATCAGGCCCTATCTACCAAAATATTATGGACCTGGGTCTCTAGGAATGACTCCGCCTAGGAGAAGCTCTTGAATAGTAAGTATGGACATGAGATGAATCAAACTCAATTGATAATATTTAACAAATACATTTCAGGCTCTTCAATCTGTAACTTGCATCCAACTACCACATAGCCCTCATTTAACATCTCCATTTTTGGGAAATTAAAGATGGCAATAGCACCCTCTTTTGGAGTGATTCTTGGTAGCAGCTACCTAGTCTAAAAATCCTTTTTCCGAGTCAAAAAGTTCAGAATTTCATCAACTGTAATGAGAATGACAGGGTTAAGGAATTATGGAACTCATAGGATTCTTCCTCCTTTCACCAGTGAAGATATCCCACCAGTCAGTGACACACCTCTAGCGCAGTTCATTTGGATGCCATTTGGCAGGAAATTCTCAATAGGAAAATAAAACACAAACAAGCACCAAATGTCATTTGATGAGGGAACCTTTCGATAGGTACCTTTACAGTCAAGGAAATTTATTCCATACTCTCTTCTAGAAAGGTGATGCACACGTACCCTTTTTCTAAAAGAATATGGAATCCAATCCTTTGGCCCAAATTCTCTTCCTTCCTTTAGCTTCAATCCCATCGACACATCCTAACATGCGATAATTTGTTGAAAAAATGATTTCAAGGACCTTCCATCTTCTTGCTTTGTAATAATCACCTAGAAACTATTGACCATCTTGTGGATTCTTTCCCTTTCACCAATACCCTATGGGATT
Source organism: Pseudotsuga menziesii (assembly GCA_001517045.1). NCBI lineage: Eukaryota > Viridiplantae > Streptophyta > Pinopsida > Pinales > Pinaceae > Pseudotsuga > Pseudotsuga menziesii. Next base: position 235,782 of record LPNX010247246.1, read on the forward strand.
TTGTAGCCAAAAACTTCAGGAGAACCAACAGGGTAAAGAGAATCATCATTGCTACTCTTTAGCATTGGACATAGAATCCTTTTCAAAGAAAGATCCTCAACAACCTTCAGGATTTAACCCTGGGGTTCCTGGTGTGGAATACTTGGAAGCAGCATAACACCTTGACCTTTCAGGGAAATAAGAGATCCATTGATGAAATATGGGAAATCATGAAGAATAATCTTCAGGAAACTATCTTGACCAAGAGCTGGGTGGATATAGAATTTCCAACCTCCCAAAATGAAAAACTCATATTTCTTAACTAGAATCTCAATATCCATCCTTCTCTTCCTGCACTCCCTTCTACCCAAATGAATATTGACAGCTTGGATCGTTGGGATCCTCCCCTGAAAGTTATTCTTAAGCTCAAATTTGATGGTGTGTCCAAGGGGAATCCTGGTGAATCTAGTTTTGGGGGAGCCATCATAGATCACATAGGTGTGATCCTTAGTGTATTTTATGCGAGCCTTGTCCAGGAAAACAACAATCCTGCAAAACTAGGAAGGTCTAGTGGAAGGCATTTCTATGTCTAGGAAAATAAATATCATCTCATTGATCGTGGAAGGGGACCCATAGGTCATCCTATCCATGGCCTCAAAAATCCATAATGGCTCACAGATATCCAAGTTGTCATTCGGATGGACACTTGAGCATGGGTTATATCAATTGGTTGATCACCTACTACACACCAAGGCCATCACTTTCCACCATGTCAGAAGAAAGGAAAATTCGCTTGCAAAGTGCCTACCCAACGTGGGACTCACCTGTAAACTTCCCCTTTTGGAAGGACAGCTTGATGGTTACATTGATAGAAATATGGCTCTCAAATACAAGCAAATCACCATTCAATGTTTCTCTTACCTCGATGTGAATGCCAGACTTCATATCTGACAACGCATCGTGCCTCATTTTGGGAGTCGGCAGCGTGGCACCACACATGCCGATAGAATTAATATTCCTCCATGACCCTTTATCTATGTTGTGTGGGTGGATGAATTTGTCTCATTCCAGGATGGTGATGCTCTAACCTGTTCCATCGGCATATTAATCTTGTCTATTGATCTAGGAATAAAGCATCAATCTCATCAAAGATTAATCAACAAATAACTCATGAAATGGTGTAATCGGTCTACAGGAATAGTAGCCACTCTGTATTCACATAAATAATGAATGATTACAATTACAATGTCATGGTACAGGCATGAATGAATGAGCAATTCGAATCCTCAAGGAGGTCATTTGAATTGAATGAGTGAGTCTAGCTTAACTTACTGTAAGCCATGGTTCACACTCAGTTAACCACTGATCAAAACCCTAATTGTGTTAATTTTTCATATGCTAAGCTAGATCATTAATATTTCATTTCGATTTCATAACAAAAGCATATAAACAGGATCACTGAAAGATATACAAGCACAACCATACAAAAGAGAACACAAAAATTTATCCTGGGAAAACCCTAAAGGGAAAAACCCAGCAAAATATTCCTCAATATAGATGCCCCAAAAGATAAAAGATAAAACCAACAAGGAGATCAAAGCCTAATCCTCCTCCTCCAGATACTTCTCTCCTTCACTAGTGCGCTACACAAGTGAGTGTGTGTGCTCCAAATGAGGAGCGCTACACCTTTATTTATATTCATCCGTTCACTTTAATTAACTCATCTGACATGTAGACTCAAGTTAAATCATGTCGGCTCGAGTTACACATGTAGGCTCAAGTAACCACACGGGGTGCTAATGACCCACCTTTACAATTATAGGGGACTACCTCATGACTGTTATTAGTTCTTTCGATTAGAAGCATCGAGGTACAAATTAATACAAGTGGTTCTCCCGGTAGGACCATTGGGGACCACAAAAAGATACATATAGAATATTCTTTGAAGTTACAATATTTCAACACTCCCCCTTAACGAGGAGGGTATTCTACAACAACATCAACAACACCAATAGTAGGAGAGAGATAGAGGACATCATCAACATCATCAGGGTAACACATGTATAAATCATTGGATGCTTTTCAACATCATATAGTCTTCGTCTTCAATCTTCAACGACAACAACTCTTTGATCAGCATCAACATCTTTTGACCTTTCGATCAACAACATCTTCAGCACTTTGACCTTTCGATCAGCAACATCTTCAGCACTTTTACCTTTCGATCAACAAAAACATCATCATCATACTCTGATCTTTTGATCAGAAACATCATCATCATCATACTCTGATCTTTCGATCAGAAACATCATCATGAAAACATCATCATCATGAAAAAATCATTATCATCAAAACATCAACATCATCAAAAAATCAACATCATCATCATCAAAACATCATCATGATCCTTCCTTTCGGAATTACAGGATCAACATGTCTGTGGTACTAAGACGATCCTTCCTTTCAGAATTACGGAATTTTGGTCTTTACGGAGTTACCAATGATCCTTCCTTTCAGAATTATATGATGAACACATCTGTGGAGCTCAGACGATCTTCCTTTCAGAATTATAGGATCAAGTCTTTACGGAGCTACTAACGAGCCTTCCTTTCGGAATTACAGGATTTAGGTCTTTACGGAGTTACTAACGATCCTTCCTTTCAGAATTATGGGATCAACACATTTGTGGAACTCAAACAATCCTTCCTATTGGAATTACGGAATCAACACATCTATGGAACTTAGACAATCCTTCCTGTTGGAATTATAGGATCAATTCTTTACGGAGCTACCAACGATCCTTCCTTTCAGAATTATGGGATTTAGGTCTTTACGGGGTTACTAACAATCCTTCCTTTCAAAATTATGGGATCAACACATCTGTGGAACTCAGACAATCCTTCCTGTTGGAATTACGGGATCAAGTCAATGATCCTTCCTTTCAGAATTATGGGATTTAGGTCTTTACGGAGTTACCAACGATCCTTCCTTTCAGAATTACATGATCAACACATCTATGGAACTTATACAATCCTTCCTCTAGGAATTGCAGGATCAACACACGTTCTCGAGTACCAAAATCACTGGATCTGTTATGAACCGAAGTTCAAGGATAATACAATCCTACCACCTTCTTGATGATCAAAGTCACTGGATCCATTCTGAAACAAGGTTCATAGATGATACAATACTACCACCATCTCGATGACCGAAGTCACTGGATCCATTCTGAACCGAGGTTCATAGATGATACAATCCTACCACATTCTCGATGACTAAAGTCACCGGATCCATTCTGAACTGAGGTTCATCGATGATACAATCCTGCCACCATCTCTATGACTGAAGTCACTAGATCACTTTAGGGAAAGTGCCTAGGGATGATACAATCCCACTGCAACATCACTACTCCCCCTTTCAGGGAAGGTCTTTTCAAACCACACCAAGCTTGTCTCGAAAGTGTTTGAACTTTACTTGGGATAGAGGTTTCGTCAACACATCAGCATCTAAGCCATCATCATCTACATCTTCAATATGTGAATACTGAACTATCACCATCTGTATCTCTAGTATGTGAACACTGAAAGCATCATCATCTATATCTTCAGTGTAGAAATACTGAAAGCATCATCACCTCTATATTCAGTATAGAAATACGTAATCACCATCATCTATATCTACAGTATGTAAATACTGAAACATCATCTATATCTTTAGTATGGGAGTACTGAAACATCATCATCTCTATATTCAGTATAGAAATACTGAATCACCATCATCTGCATCTATAGTATGTAAATACTGAAACATCATTATCTGCATCTTATCTCGTATGTAGAAATACCATATTTCTATATGTTGGGATGGAACACAGGGTTCTCTGTCATCACAACTTTTGTTATCACATAGAATCATTGTAGTGTCCATCTTCAAGTCAAAGAGACCTGATATCATCTTCTGAATCCATATGGCTTCACAACTTAGCAGAGTAATATGCTATGTATTCTGCTTCAGCCGTGCTAGGAGGAACACTGGACTGTTTCCTGCTAAACCATGAATTTATAGCAGACCCCCCAAAAAAGCATCTATCTGATGTGCTTTTCCTGTCTGAGATACTTCGAGCCCAATCTGCATCTGTATAGTCATACAATATGTAATCATGGTTTCCATCATTGTATAGACCAAAGTCTATAGTCCCTTTTAGATATCTCATCACATGTTTTGCGGCTATCAGGTGAACCCATCTAGGTTGAACTAGATATTGACTCAAGGTGTTCACAGCAAAACAAATGTATGGTCTGGAATTTGTTAGGTAAATCAATGACCCAATAATCTATCTGTATTGAATCACATCCACTAACTCTGATGATTCATCGGCTAATAACTTCATGTTGGAATCCATGGGCATGGCCATGGCTTTTCGTTCAATCATATCAAATATTTTCAAAACTTGCACTACATACTTTCCCTGATTGAGAAAGATTCCTTCATACTTCTAGATCTAGGAAATAAAGTATTACACCAAGGTCTAAATTCTTCAGTGGACTTCTTCTTGCATTCTACAATATGTTTCTCATTCCTTGTCAGAAATAGATCATCCACATATAATAACAGAATGACACATTCATCTTCTACAACCTTGAGATAAAGGTTAGGATCAGCTTTACTCTTGGTAAAGCCCATGTTCGATAGGAAAATATCTATTCTTCCATACCAAGCTCTGGGAGCTTGCTTCAGCCATAGAGGGCCTTCTTCAACTTGCATACGTGATTCCATTTGTCTTCAACTTCAAAAACTCTTCCTCAATAATACCATTAAGGAAGGCTTGTCTTTACTTCATCATGGAAGAAACTACTATGCTAGTTCTGAAGGAAGTATACCTTGCTTCCTGGAGTAAGTGTTTCTTCATAATTAATTCCCTCTTTCTGAGAGAAGCCACAAGTCTTTCCTTACTTCTACCAGCAGCATATTTTATCTTACAAATCCATTTGGAATATACCACATTCTTGCTTTCTTGTTTGAGTATTATATCCCAAACATCATTCTAGTATTATTTCATCATAACATCTTCCATGAGTTTGTCTTGTCAAGTCATCAACATATTCTAGTCTTCTGCATTCAACCTTGAAGGTTGGAACCCACTTTACTCTTGTTAAAGTCTCAATCCATCAAGAAGTTTTCCATCATGTCATACCACGTCGAACTCAAATATCTTCTATAGTCACTCCCCTTGAAGTGGAGTATCATCTTCCCTCTTCATTCTATACAGGTGGTTTTATGCTTGATATATACTTGTCAATAGAGTATGTCATGTCATAGTCTATTCTTTCTGAGGAAAATCATGAACCTTGATTTGTACACTTGTTCTTGTAGATCCATATGGAAGATACTACGTACTTCTGTTTATGTCTCGAAACCATATCAAATACATCATTCCTCATGATCAATTGTTACTCTTTGATCATATATTCTTTCATAGCCATGGTGGTCTTCATCCTTTGAGGTGGATCTACCGCTCCTTGAAGCTCTTTCCTTCGTTATGATCTCTCTGACCCTGGGAGCTTTAGATTCATGTTTATTGAATTGTCATCACTTGTTCTTCGAAACAAGTCTCATCCTTATTTTCTTGTAGGCGGTTGTACAGGACCTTTCCTACAATTCAAATGCACCAGTTGCATGGTTAGAACTATTTCATAAAACATATGCATAATGAAAAATTCTTATGCATCATGCAACTGTTTAGCAAACACAACATTTATCCATATCTCATAAATGTCATTCATGCAACCAATCTATCATGCATAACACATCAACTGAATATAATCAAATGTATAACAAAACAATATCATGAAACGACAATTAAATACTTATCTTTTATTCATTTCATCGGTAGACTCCTTCTTGATCCTTCTACTTCATCATATTCTTCATTCATGACATCATCATTTTTTATCCAAATGATAAGACGGATAATAGGTTCATCAAGAATTGAGTTCTTCATATTCCTCATCGCTTGAGGGATCTTCTTTGAATGGTGAGAGCTTGATCTTCAATTTCTCCCATATTCTCTTCTCTTCTTATGAGTCAAGCTTCTTCTTCTTCCCAGAGTCTGTTGAAAGTAATCACTTCCTTCTGGCACACATTCCTCGAATGAATGAATCCCATGATCATGGGAGGCCATTCAAGGTGGCTATCACCACTTCTGCATTCTTCACTTCTTCTTTTACTTCTTCAATTGTTTCTTAGGCTCATCTTCCGATGTATGTTCTTTCCTTCAAATAGCTTGGTCAAGGAATCAAACATCTCTTTCGGTGCCTTTAGGGAATACACTTGTGGTACAAGTTGATCCGTGACTGAATCAACAATGATCTTCTTGGCCTTGACCAAGTTCTTCTGGTGTAAGGCTTTGAGGCTCATCTCCCTCTAGAAATGGAACCTCTCTACTCATGTAGGTGTCCAATTCATTTTATTCAGAGAGATCAAATACTTCCATGCTTGGAAGTTGTCAACTTCACCAAGATTATCATCAATCTAATGTGATATACCACTTTGAAATGAGAACCTCAAATGCAAATAGCAAAAGATTAGATCTTACCGATTTGAGGTGTCTGTCCTGCTTCCGGAGCTGGCTGATCTAGGGTTTGTCAAAGAAACCCTAATTTTAAAAACTTGGAATATTTCATATCTGATTGTATATAAATATATATCTCTTCAAATGGAGCTATCCAATGTACTCCTTTTTTGAAATCAGTGGAGGGAAGCTCCCGGAACAGGAAGCCCTAGTTTTCCAATTTCTTCTGCAAATATGCCTCTCATTGTTTCTGTGATATCTCTGAAATTACTACTCCTATATATATGAAATTTTTCACTCTGCTAACCTTACATGTTCCTGATACAAAACCATATGTTTCATCAGAATTGGTTTCATCAATTGGTATCTATGATCCTTTTCCCAAGGTGACCTGTTACAGAACTGTTTAGAACAGGGAGTTGTACGGCCTGCCACGTGTCACTGTTTCATCTTCGGGTTCTAAAATTCATACCATAGAAAGTATAGTCTGTTATATGTTTTGAACATATTCAGGAATTCCATTTGGACCTTTGTATCCTAAGCTATAGCAATTATCCCTAGGTGTACTGTTCAGGGATGAATTCTGGAAGAGGATGGAACCCTAAGTTGGAGGGATCATATCTCCTATATTATAGCGAATCGGAGGCTGAATTTTGAGCAAGGTGTACATAAGAAGGTTTTCGTCCTCCTCTACAAATTTTAGCTCCTGATACTTTTCCAATCTCTGAATATAGTGAAAGTACCAAAACTTAGTAGTTTTAGTATTTAGGGTTTTTCTAGCTCGCGGCCAAACTAGGGTTTGACTTTCCCGGAGTTTCACCCAACCAAAAATATTGATCCAGGTCTCTAAAATTCGATCTCGATGAGTATATAAATCCTATGCTGGGTTCACTCAAAAATTCCTCTTCTGCAAGAAGCCCTAATTTCCCGCACCGAAAACTGAAAATGCTTGAAATCGAATTCCGCTTCGACAGAAAGACGCGACCTTCAATGGAGAGTTGGCCTAGCCTTCTTTTGCTGATGGATTGTGGAGAGAAAACCAAAAAGTAAGAATCCCTAGCTTTTTTAGATACACAATTTCTTCTTTTAGGGTGGCTCTGATACCATGTTAAATTTTCATATGCTAAGCTAGATCATTAATATTTCATTTCGATTTCATAACAAAAGCATATAAACATGATCACTGAAAGATAGACAACCACAACCATACAGAAGAGAACACAAAGATTTATCCCGGGAAAACCCTAAAGGGAAAAACCCAGCAAAATCTTCCTCAATATAGATGCCCCAAAAGATAAAAGATTAAACCAACAAGGACATCAAAACCTGATCCTCCTCCTTCTCTAGATACTTCTCTCCTTCACTAGTGTGCTACACAAGTGAGTGTGTGTGCTCCAAATGAGGAGCGCTACACCTCTATTTATATTCATCTGTTCACTTTAATTAACTCGTCCGACATGTAGGCTCGAGTTAAATCATGTAGGCTCAAGTTACACATGTAGGCTCAAGTAACCACATGGGGTGCTAATGACCCACCTTTACAATTAGAGGGGACTACCTCATGACTCTTATTAGTTCTTCCAATTAGAAGCATAGGGGTACAAATTAATACAAGTGGTTCTCCCGGTAGGACCATCGGGGACCAAAAAAAGATACATATAGAATATTCTTCGAAGTTACAATATTTCAACAAATTGACTCACCTAAACCCTAACTGAAGTCGAAGTGCAATAAATGGTTGAGTCTCAACTAAAAGATATCAGACACATGTCATAGCAAGCCAACCATCAAGTGCTAGTGCTTCAATGACTTCAATGAACCCCAATGAGGTTAACTGAAGTTGAATTGAACATCAGAAGTTGGTGGAGGCACCCTTGTTGACTCCAGTTCATTAATTAATAATTAAATAATCAATTAAATGAATGGAGGCACCTTCACATAGCTGTTTAACTGATTGTAACCACCAGTTAGCAATTATGTGCATTAATATCATTCAGATCACCCCCAGAGTGCTCCAGTTAGCCTCCCCGAATGTAGGATAACGCTAAGTTAGCCTCCTTGACTGAAATTAGGCATGGGTGTGACTGGATGATGTCAATTAATGCTCCACTGATGTCAATTAATGTCAATTATACTTAGAATAGTGGTTTAACTAGGCCAATTTGACCAAAAGAGTGTGTATGGTGGTAAATGTCTCCAACACTCCCCCTTAAGCTATACTCAGGAGGAGTTATAAAACACAAATGCATAAAAATGATACGGTATCGACAACTAAGGCCATAAGTCACCTTGTACAATGCTGAAACTGAAACAATGCTCAAAACAAACTAAGTGAGGAAAAGAGAGAAAACCCAGTGGGAAAAACCCCCCCTCAAGCTGAACACTAAAAGTAGTCTGAATCACCCTGACGAACTCACCCCCAACAGTGAATGGAGGTAAGTGAAATTCTTTTCTAAATAACTCTTGGTGAAGATGTCTGCAATCTTCTCATCAGTCGGGAAGTATTGTAGAATGATGGTCCTGTCATGCACTAGCTCCCTGATGTAGTGCATGTGAATCTCTACATTGTTGGTCCTCTTCCCAGTAACTGGATCTGTGGATATATTAATAGCACTTTGATTGTCACAAAAGAGGACAGTGGACAAAGTACTACCAAGATCAAACTCTGAAAGAATTCCTTGTAACCAAACTGCTTGGATGCAAGCATTCACCGCTCCTCGATACTCGGCCTTTGTTGAAGATAGTGCTATGGTAGCCTACCTTTTGCTTGACCAACAAATGGGGCCACCACCAAACATGAATACATATCTAAAAGTAGACTTCTGATCAATAGAATCATCCTCCCAATCGAAATCTGTGTATCCAACCAGCTCTAGCTCGGACTCTGCAGCATAGTGAATGCCGTAGGTCCTGGTTCCCTGAATATACTAGAGGATCCTCTTGGCTTCCTTACAATGAATATCATGAGGTTTCTCCATGTATCTTGATACATCATTCATGGCATAACATATATCAGGCCTAGAATGTGTCGAGTACAACAAGCTACCAGTCAGCTGTTGATAGATAGTGCATTCCATGGGAGGTGTGCTTTTTCCTTCTTCAAGGTTGATCCTTGAAAGGAAAGGGAATGTTGCAGGCCTACATTAATCCATGTTAAACTTTACTAATAGGTCTGAAATTTATTTTTACTGAGTGACCATAATCCCATCATAATTTTTCTCAATTTTGTGCCCTCAAAATTGTTTTAGAAGCCCCAAATCACTCATTTAAAAGGCATTGTGGAGAGCAGTTTTGATAGATGAAATGGAGGCAACTGTGCTACCTGTGATCAGTGAGTCATCAACATATAAAACAATTATAATTATATGACCATCATACTACTTTAAATATACATTTGGATCTGATCTACATCTCTAAAAGTGTTGCGAGAGAAGCAAGGCATACATCTTAGAATACCACTCTCTTGGGGCCTGTTTTAACCCGTATAGTGACTTCTTTAGCTTGCAAACCAAATATGGATCACTGATTTAGCCCTCAGGATGCTTCATGTATATCTTCTCATGAATATCTCCATGTATAAAGGCTTACTTAACATCCATGTGATGCACTTCCCAGTGCTTGGATGCTGAAATTGCCAAAACAAGGCAGAAGGAGTCCATTTTTGCAACCGGTCCAAAGGTCTCATGGTAGTCCACTCCTTGGACCTGAGAGAAAATTTTTTCCACCAGACTTGCCTTATATTTTTAGGTTCTTCCATCATCAGCAGCCTTGTTTTGAAACACCCACTTGCATTGAACCAATTTTATTCCCGGAGGAAGAGAAACTAGCTCCCAAGTAGTGTTTTTCTGAAGAGAATTCATCTCTTCATCCATGACAACTTGTCATCTCGGATCCTTCTGAGAATGGTAGTAGGATTTTGGATCTGAACTAATCATAAAATAGCAAGTTTCAAACAGCAAATTATCAGGAAAAGAGAGTGCAATACCTTCTCTTTGGAAATCAGACCGGGTTCTCCTTGGATCATCTGGATTTCCAATGTTTTCTCCTGCGAAGGAGAGTGTCTGTCGTGCCCATGTAGGAAGATAATTTTGCACTTCATGTTCTGATTCAGAATATAATTATTGATGTAAACTAATATAAGAAATTATAGGATCCAAATCAGGGTCATCACCCCCAATTTCATCACCCAAATATTCAGTAGAATAGGAAGGAAATTCAACAGTTTTCTCCTTCACTAGTTCCACCTCCTGAAGAGGCTCATCAAACTTGACACTTCTCTTGATGATGATCTGTTTGGTCTTGATATCCAGCAGCTTGAAACATTTATATTCATTAGTATAACCAATAAATATAAATTCTATTCTTTGTGGTTGCAAAGCCCTTCTTTTATCAAGCGGAATCTGGGCCCATGCAGTGGACCCAAACACCCGTAGGTTCGACACATCTGGCTTGTGTCCGAAGTATGCTTCGAAAGGGGTCTTCCCTTTCACAGATGACTGTAGCACCCTGTTATAAATGTATGCTATATAATAAATGGATTCAGAGAACAAATTTGCAGCAAGATTCTTAGATTCCAACATACAAGTGGTCATCTCCTTGAGAGACCGATTCTTCCTTTCCGCTACTCCATTCTGCTGGGGAGTGTATGGAATTGAATGTTGGACCTGAATACCACTTTGGGAGAATATGTACAGAAACTCATTACTGACATACTCCCCTTCATTATCAGATCTCAAGATCTTGATCTCAATCCCGGAGGCATTTTCAATCAAGGTCTTCAATTCAGAAAAATTTTCACATACATCTGACTTCTTTTTGAGAAAGAAAACCCATGTATACCTTGAAAAATCATCAATAAAAGTAAGAATATAACTTGACACATTCATGGATGTGATAGGAATCAGAATACTGATATCAGAATGTATCATCCCTAATATGATTGTAGCTTAATTTGCCTTCTTTCGATCGAACTTGTGCTCAGGGTGTTTTCCAATCACACAGCCCTTGCGAATTCCCGTGGTTTCCTTGATAACCGGGAGGCCTTCAACCATGGAGTGTTTCTGTAATTGCTACAAATATTTGAAATTAATATGTCCAAACCTCTCATTCCACATCCTACTAACCTCATTTCCATGAGTTAGCAGAGCGGTGGGCTTTGCATCTGCAACAAAGTGAGAGAACTCATAGGCTTTTGCATGATGGCTTGCAAGGCCTTTAGCAATGAGTTTCCCAGATGCAATTTCTGTTATCTAAACATCATTTGAACTGAAAGACACTCTCTTAGGCACTCTTGTATGTGTCATCTGATAGACACTAAGGATATTTGATGCCAGAGACGGTACATACAAAACATTTGAGAAAAAACCATTTTCAAGATCTACAGTACCTTGTCCTTCTGAAATGATGGTGGAGTCATCTCCCATGTGGATGGGGATGGATTTTCCAGTCTCCAAAGATGAAAAGGAGTATATTTTATCCATCATGTGGTTTGAAGATCCAGAATCAATCAAGAGTGCTTTAGACTTTGAAGTGCTTGCCATGAGGGCATGACCTTTTTCATGCTGTGGTTCCCGATCTTGATGATCTCTCCTTTGAAAGCTCTACGGAATATTGATGTGATTTATCTCAATGAGAGAGGTTGCTTCATCAATATTCTTCTTCATGCAGGCATGTTCATGGTGGAATCCCTTCCCACAATAAGAACACTTGAATTTTTCCTTGCCATGATGCCCTTTTCCTTTGTTTTTCCTTGAGTCGGAAGACTCATCATGCTGCTGATTTTCAACTCTAGGATTAGGAGCATCAAATTTATTTATTTTATTCTTTTGTTGATTTCCTTTACCCTTCATATCTTTTGGCCCCGAGACATGGAGGTCTTGATCACGGGAATATCAGATGATCCCTATCTGGACAAGCTTGTCATGTTCACTTGTCAGGGACTCAATGAAGGCATTGAGTGTAGGCATCTTCCATCCAAGGGTTGTGAGATTCCCCACACATAATGTAGAAACAAAAACTGAATAATCAGACCCAAGTTTAGAGAGCATGGTGAATATGAGCTTATCATCCTCCTTCTCCATTTTGCATTGCTTCAAGAGTAAAAAAATATGCTTGAACTTTGTGAAGAAATCATTCAGAGTCTCGAAATTGGAGGGTTGGAGAGACATGAGTTCATTTTCAAGATGGTAAACCCTCAAGTCATCATGGTTTCCATATAGAGTCTCCAATTCGTCCCATATTTCTTTCGGATTCTTCACTCCCACAAGATGGAAGAGAAAGTCTTGGGAAATAGAGAGGCACAAGAAACTGAAGGCTTCATCCTTCTTGTTCAAGAATCTTGATTTTTCTATGGCAGATCTAGGCTCATCTTCAGTGTCCATGGTGACTCTAAAAATTCCTCTGGAGCGCAGATGAATCTCCATATCACCTTTCCATGAGTAGAAATTGTATGGAGTTAAGAGATCTACTGAGGAGGCCATTTGGATGTGCTGGAGCGAATGCTTCACCTGTAGAAACCTGAAAATCAAAATAGAAAGGGAAATGTAAGGTTGGACAACCTATACAATCTAGGCTTTCATCACACCCAGCATAGTTGATCAAGCAAGCTTGATCAAAAAGTTCTTTACTTGGGGTATTAAGTGGTAAGCCTTGGCTTCTGGTGCAGTGCTGGATTTTTGAGCTATTGCTCAAATTTCATGGAGAAATCTGTCAAAAAGCTTGTTTTTGAGAGATCATTAGAGGAATTTGGGGGTCTAAAATGGGCCTCCTAAGAAAAATAATAAAATAATAGTTAAAATAATAAAATAATAGTTAAAATAATAAAATAAAATTGATTAATTTTGGAGGAAGAAAGAAAAAAACTACTTTTTGTGTTCGTATTTTCGACATATCTCCTTGTGTTTTTACTCAAATTTCGTTCAGGAGAGCTCGTTGGATGCAAAATTTGATTCCGCATCCAACGAGTACCCAAACTGCATACTTTTGATGGACCCCGCTACCCCAAAAACAAGAAATACCTTTAAAAACGTGATGATGACATCATCATCACGTTTTTTAAGGTATTTCTTGTTTTTGGGGTAGCGGGGTCCGTCAAAAGTATGCAGTGTGGGTCCTCGTTGGATGGGGAATCAAATTACGCTTCCAACAAGCTCTCCCGATCGAAATTTGAGTAAAAACACAATGAGATATGTCGAAAATACGAACAAAAAAAGTAGTTTTTTTTAATGACAAATATGTCAATTCAACCATTATGGTTGACTTATTTTATTGAAATTCTATTGGTTCTTGAATTCCAACTCACAAAAAATTATTTTGGCACATTTTCTTATAAGGCCCATTTTAGACCCCAAATTTCCTCTAATGAGAGCTTCGTCCCGCCGTAAGCTCTGATACCATATCAATCTTGTCTATTGATCTAGGAACAAAGCATCAATCTCATCAAAGACTAATCAACAAATAACTCATGAAATGGTCTAATCGGTCTACATGAATAGTAGCCACTCTGTATTCACATAAAGAATGAATGATTACAATTACAATGTCATGCTATAGGCATGAATGAATGAGCAATTCGAATCCTCAAGGAGGTCATTCGAATTGAATGAGTGAGTCTAGCTTAATTGACTGTAAGCCATGGTTCACGCTCAGTTAACCATTGATAAAAACCCTAATTGACTCACCTAAACCCTAACTGAATTCGAAGTGCAATAACTGACTGAGTCTCAATTGAAAGAGATCAGACACGTGTCCTAGGAAGCCAACCATAAAGTGCTAGCACTTCAATGACTTTAATGAACCCCGATGAGGTTAACTGAAGATGAACTAAACATCAGAAGTTGGTGGAGGTGCCCCTGTTGACTCTAGTTCATTAATTAATAATTAAATAATCAATTAAATGAATGGATGTGCCTTCACTGAGGTGTTTAACTCATTGTAACCACCAGTTAGCAATTAGGTGTATTAATATCACTCAGATCACTCCCGGAGTGCTCCAGTTAGCCTCCCCAAATGTAGGATAAGGATAAGTTAGCCTCCTTGACTGAAGGTAGGCGCGGGTGGGACTATATGATGTCAATTAATGCTCCACTGATGTCAATTAATGTCAATTATACTTAGGATAGTGGTTTAACTAGGCCAATTTGACCAAAAAGAGTGTGTATGGTGGTAAATGTCTCCAACACAGCATTCAACCTGCTTATTTGGGTACAAAGAGCACATGATAAGAAGGTGTCCATGGAGGGTGCAAGCACTATCCATTTTCACCTTGTTGTGTATGTTTTCTTCTGGTTCTGTGTCCACATCGCCACCTCCACTCTGCATGGTCAGTTCATTCTGCAACACATTCTGTTGATGCTGGTTTCATAGCTTCACAACCACAACCAATTTGTGGTCTCTGCGATGTCGAGGTAAAGAGGGACCCCTCGTAGGGGGGGAAATGGCCATGGATAGTCGCAACGGGGTCTAAGTGTTATGACGAATGAGGGTCACGAATCTATAATTTCAATGTCGATCCACGGTTTAATTGATGACTGTGAAGGTTGTCTTGTTAACAAGTGACTCATTACTGGTAGAGGCAAGTGTAATATCCCAAATTTTGGACCTAACACTTATAGGTATGAGCCTATTCATTATGATGGTGTCTTGATATTTTACTTTGATATATCAGGTCGAAGACCCCACTGCATATGAACATGATGATTTTATATATATATTGGGTGCAATCCAATTATTGATGATATATATATATATATATATATGCTTGTTTGTGTTGGGCATGGACTCTGAAGCACATGATTAATGAGATGTTTGTGTTGAGCGAGGATATCTGGAGCACATGAGTACTTACAATTGTGTTGATCTGAAGCTCTAGAAAACATGAAAAGATAATATTTGGAAGTTTTGGGCATAAGCCCAGGAGCCTTCCATGTTTATGTTGAGCATAAGCTCTGGAGCATCAGATCTTTGACCATTGTATCCCTAGGTGTATCGTACAAGTACATTCTAGCATTAGTGTTGAGTGAAGAGCTCTGAAATAACACTAAATTGTAACTCCCCATTTAAGCATTGAGGATGGCCTTTGGTAAGCGCTAGGGGTTACTGAAAAGAATTTAATAACTTCCAAGTGAAAACCAATCTAGAAAAATATTGATCTCATCAGACTTATTTATAAGTGATGAAATGAAATTTTGATTTTTTGTATTCTCATCAAGTACTGAAGAACTACCACATTATAGAGGGAAATCCAACATACAAGGATGTTTAGAGTTTCCTAGCCTAGTAGACCTAACCATCATCCTATTTGACCTTAATGAAGAAGTGTCATTAAGTTAGAGATCATGGTATGTGATTCCCAAAGACAAATGTTAACAAATGTTATATTATTATGTATTTTATACATGGTATGCATAAATAATAAATATAGCAATAATATTAATGATGAAAGAAAGAAACAAAAGATACATCCATTATTATTTATTATTTAAAGATAATAAATAGTCCAAAACCTACAAAAGTCTAATTATGAACTAGTTGAAAGTTCCTAAGTTAAAATATTAAAAAAACCCAAATTAATTAAATAAAGAAAACAAGGTTTCTTCATTTAACTGTCCCTTTGACTGAAAAGTCTGTCTCTAAAGTCTCAAGCCAAGGAAAGGCTTCAGGATCTGATCTATCCTTAGGAGGAGTCATTTTCTGCCTATTTTTCTCTCAAGTAAATTCTTGGAGAACATTTTCTTGGAAGGAAAAAAGAGAACTGATCTATACCTGATATACTAGATAGGAAACCCTACCTTAGGATCTCTAAGCTACTTGCATATTGGATTCCAGCTCGGGGGGATCCAGATTTAAACCAGGAACGATTCCAGGTCATGGTTGGGTGGAACATGGTAGTTCCCAAGTCATTTGGTCATCAAAAATAGAGGTCAGAACTGCCTTTAAATTGTTAATGTTGATTATTTGAGTGTGCAGGTTCATCCATTAAATGAGCTTCAAGTTATAGGTATGAATCCCTAGACTGCCTATTCCATTTTCCTATAATAAATGATGGCTATCTTAGGCAAATTATTACATTGCATTTCCTAACCCTGTGTATTCATTTCTCTGTTTAAAATGTTCTAGGGTTTGCATTTTTAAATTATAACCCTAGGATGTAAGTTATTTTCTATACCACACTTCTCGAGGGTTTATTCATCAGTTTTCTTCCGCAAGTTTAATTCGTTTATAAATGTTTGTTAAGGGTTCTACACCCTAGTTTTAATTCTTGTATTATTTTTACTGTTCAAGCTGGGTTAATTACAAACTAGGTTTTATTTCAGATCTATTACCTATCTGCTCTTTTGGCCTTTATACTCTATTGACATATTCCATTTCTCAGCAGAGGCATGCTTTAGATTTAAATAGAGTAGTGCAGAAGTAAATCTTTTATATATCAGTATAAGCTTACAACTCTAATCTACCAATACAATAAATATAACTAATACACAATTTATAAGCATTTCATATTAAAATCCAAGATAAAAACCAACAAGACCTTTCAAGGTCTGTATAGTTAAATACATGCTAACTACGAAATAATTTCCATTAAAAATAACCTCACCATAAGAAAATAAATAGAGTAAGCATTGTGACCATTCATTGGTCTAAAATCAAGTTCTATTTCCTAATTAAAATCCACAGTTCTAAAATTATAAATCTACATAATCAAATCGTATGCATAAATCATTTAAGTCCCATCTAACTTTACTCATAGCCATCACATAAAAAGTAACCAAATAACTTTCCATTAAATTAAACTAAAACCATTAAGCTATCATAGGTCACAGTATCGACCCCTATGCGTATCCAAACCCAAGTTGCAGGCCATAATAAAAACCACAATATAAATTCATACACAGTAATCACTTACATAACCATGCATTCGATCTATATAATATTTAAACCATGTAATTACATTTATATACAATAGAGGGCATGAATCGAATCCTATGGGAATCTAGCCCCAAATCACATCCACCCTTAAAATACAACTCATTGCATCAACCATGACCAGGATTTAAATCCTGTGGAGTCGTTTACATTTAGTCAAGGCCACGGTATACATAGAGAGTATGTGGGATTCCATAATTAAATGCAATCACTACATCAAAGTCGTGAGACCCTTGTGTCTGCACTCACGCTATAAGCACGGAATCATCCACACTAAAATAGATACACAGTCCCCTAAATCAACTTCGTAATCTCATTACTAGTACAAAATGAGGAATTAGCTACTAGGTGACTAAACATTCTAGTCACCACAGGTTTTTCAAGTGGTTTCCTACTAAATATGAGCAATTTTGGTTGACCCAAGTATAAACAACTAAAATTAACGACTAATTTAGTCACCAGTTAACAAATATGACTAGATAATAAGTGACAAAGTTAAAAATGACTAACATAAAGGACTAATTTAGTGATGACATAAAAAATGACTATCTAGAAGAATACGAATTAGTCATTTATGTTAGTCAATTTTAATTGTGTCATGGAAAATTGTAAATTTGACAATGAAGTATAAATTTTGTAAATTGGCTACCTCCTATTAGTAATATTGGTGCCATGCACCTCGATCTTTAGAGATCCAACAAAACAATTGCACGAATTTTCTCTTCACCATCTTTATCCCTGTTGCACCATTGAAGCAAACCTGGTTAAGCATGCTCCAAAAGAAAATTAGGTTCCTACATCAATTACTAATTAGGTACTAGAATCATTACCATATTGATACCTATCTAGAAGCATAATATCCCTACATCCCCTCAAGAATTGGCCATTCGAATGTGCCTCCTCCATGTAGACTCACCAAATGCATCCAATGCATGGCTAAAAAAACACGTCAACTTCAGATTTTTGGTCCGAAGGTATCGTGTGACCCTTGCTCCATCATTTTCTAGGCATACAACTTGTTATTCAAATAAATTGCAGATATGAAGTGTTGTTAAGATTGGTTATTGGATGTTGTTAGTGCTGTTATATACCTATTTGTACCACATAAAATTCCATACATTCTTGCTTGCTAAAACCATATAGTAAACCAATAAAAAGGGTACTATAGTATTCTAAAATTTGACAGACAGTTAGAGAAGTCATACACAAAGTGTTTCTCAAAAAGTCCCTATCAAATGAATTCATAAAGTGGGTCACAACTAGACTAGAAATGAGGGTAATTAATATCATTGAAATGACTAATTAGTTTGGAATGACTAAGGGGGTACCTAAATCCATATGCTGCATTAAAATGTATGAAATTGTATTAGGGGGTATTTCAATCCATCCGTGGCATTAAAATTTACGAAATTGTAAAATGAAATACAATTTCATAAATTTTAATAGTGAAGATAGATTTAGAGGCCCCTCTAAATCCATTTGCAACATCAAAATTTATGAAATTGTAAATATTTATTGTCAAAATTGCAATTTATATCCACTCTCAAATTTCATCGAATTATCCATTATCTTACTACTACTATGTTCAACTAAATAGTTATCAGTGGGGGGAGGGTTATGGGAATACTACAATAAATGTGGCATGCTTACAACATTCAAATTGAAATCATTGGGATAAACATTCAAAATCATGAACAGGGGGAAATATGGGAATGTTATTATAAAGCACCCGGTTGCATCTATTCAATTTCTAGACCACAAGGTACTTCATATTCTAAAAAAACACACTATATTTTTATCTAAAATACAAACTTATAAACTCTTGGCATTATATTCCTCGGTAGGTTGATTTCTTTTGTAATTATGATAATGTTTTAATACTTGTGATTCTTTAGTGGTCGGGGCCTTTAGACATTGGTAAGGTCAATTAAGCCATTGGGAAACATCCCAATATCCCAAAACCTTACACCGTCGATTTCCTAATGACTTTATAACACTCCACATCTCCAACATTCTAGCCGAGTAAATTTACTCATCAGGGAGACTACCCAATACCACGGAATCTTACATTTCCATTCACCAAACTACCTTATTAAACCTTACCCTCCATTCACTTGAATGCTTGATAAACATGATTGTAGAGCACCTCACAATTCTCGATGCAATAGCCATATTAGAAAGAAATCCTTAAAAGTTTGGGAATTTTACATTTTTGCTCATCACATAAAATTAGTAAATTTATTTTTCAACATTTTTATTAAAAAATATTTAGAAAATTTTAATTTTATTTATTTTTATGAAAAAATTCATTATTTAACTTTTGGAATTGTGGGTGAATTAAGTTTTTAATTTTCCCTCTTTTTGAGGTCAAGAGGTAAATTTTTTTTGTTTTTGTTTTTCCTTAACCTAAATAGACTTAGTGTTAATGGACTTTAACCCTCAACATTTTTGAAATAATATGTAAATTAAATTTGCACAAAGTCAGTGGGATACTAGTGGGCTATGCAAGCATATGCATTGAAAAAATGATAGCAGGTCTTTAAACAACACAATTTGGAGTAGATTCCTAAGAGGAGAAGGGTAGTTGCTCGCATAGTTCCAGATGAAAGTGCATTGCAACTGAATCTGAACTCCAACATACTGGTAAAACCCTTAAACTCATCAGTGAATTCTTCATATGGAGATGTGGGAGGCTTTGATTACGCTGGTATTGATGATGAATTAGCTGGTCGATATTCCAGGTTCAAAGGTCCTCCTAAAAAACCCTAAATTCTGATGTCCATCAAACCCCGAATCAGTGATAAAAAGGAAAAAAATGACATAGATAATGATAGAAGGACAACAAACGATCTAGAGAAGGATCCAACTTTGTTTGGGGC
This sequence comes from Pseudotsuga menziesii, assembly GCA_001517045.1. Taxonomy (NCBI): domain Eukaryota; kingdom Viridiplantae; phylum Streptophyta; class Pinopsida; order Pinales; family Pinaceae; genus Pseudotsuga; species Pseudotsuga menziesii. The sequence continues at coordinate 256,134 of LPNX010247246.1, forward strand.
ATGAGAGAAAATGAAGGAATTCGCAAGAAATATAAGGTTCTGGTTGATGAAGAAGAGGATAAAATTTTAGGGCAAGAACTTGCTATGAGACTGGTGGCATTGAAAACTCCTTCAAATGTTGAAAATATTGTAATTAATGAGGTGTCCCAAGCTTGAAAAAGAGAAATTTATTGCTGAGCTTCATTGGGGAAAAATATTCAAGCAAGATTGAACAAGATTTGTGGACATTTGCTGAGGTTTGGAAAATATTTCTTCTGTAGAGGTAGTATTCTTCATCCTATATAAGTATCTTTGTTGTGGCAGCATTTTCTTCTTGTGTAGTGATTGTGGTATCGGAGCATAAAAGTGGGGAGGTTTTAGTCATGGAAGAGGATTTTGGTGGAATCCTTGGCAGGAAACCTTTGAAAATCCCTTCTAAACATATTGCAAATCATCAGGGAAATGATTTTATTGACACGGAGACTATTGTTTCAGTTAGCCTCAATACTCCTTCCATGGATATAAAAACAAGAAGCAAAGAATTGAATACATCATATGAATACAAGTCTACTCGTGGCAAGAGGCAATTGAAGAAGCAGAAATTTGAAGTGGCAGGTAAAATCTCTTGTGTTTGGGAGGGTCAAAGATGATTTTTAAAGCTTCCATTTGTTTAGTCTTATAATGAATTCAATAAACCTCTATGTATCCTCACTAATTGGAGAGATAATGTGTCTTCATCTCAAATCATGACCACACTACAAATGTTCTGAAATTCTGAACTAAACAAACTCTTTTGTTGATGAAACCTCCTTTAGAAGGGAAAGAGAGCATGTCATATCCTACTGATGAAGAGCTTTGTTATGCAATTAGATAGTTTCTTAATGAAATGTGGATTGCAAAGGGGAAGGAAAGGTGTCAGCGAGAAAGGGTTGTAAGGCAAGGGTTAGGATAAAAAGGTTCATTCATAAGTTGTGTGGCTTAGGTTAGGGAGGATGGAGGCATAGGTTACAAAGATCTATTTCAATGTCTGATTTCCCTACGCTATTCCCCCCAAGGCAGAGATCAGATGCTAAGTTTTCAAAGGATAGTTCAAATAGGTATGGGTGTCTGAGGGTCCCAGGTAAGAGTGTAAGTGGGTTCCCAAGTAGTTGTAGTTTCAGGAAGGTCCCGTGTAAGGTCCCAAGGATTCTTAGGTTAAGGCCCCAAGGAGTCCAAAAGTTTCCAAAGTCAATTCCCAATGCAATAAGGAGGAGGAACCAACCTTCCAAAAATAAAAATGAGGACCAACACCAGCATTAGTATCAGCATAACCAGGGCATGACCAGAACCGGTTGAAGGAGAAGCCAAGCTGGATTCAAAACTATGAATTTAGAAGCACGTTGGTAAGCTTCCTTTTTTTTGTTATTCACTTATAAAGTTATATTTTTACAATTTTTATCATGCCACAAGCATCTATATTAGGGAAAGGTAGCATCATATGAATTTGTATATTCATATGATATCCTTCGCACCTAGAGTTTGTTTGCCTCCAAAAGCATCTTGGGTGTCAGGAATCAGTTGTGCACCATGCCACTAGGAATCAGAATATAGGATAGTTATGTATGTTCCTCATGGTAACAGTTATCTTTTAATATATTAAATTTTAGATGATGATGCTTTTGTTAGAGGTTTTTTGTTGGCAAATATAATGCAATGCAGTATTTAGTACCATGGTTTCTGCTACAGATAATTTTATGTTTCAATGGTTTAGCAATAGTAACACTATTATGACAAAAACTAGATCACATTATAACAGAAGATGTTGAAGAATCTGACATCCAAATATATTGTTTTATGTGATATTATTGAGCTTGGATGTATACTATTATTTTTTTAGCTAAAGAAAGCATGCTTAACTTTCCCTGTCTTCAAAAAAGAAAAAGAAGAAAATAACTTTAAAGGTGATTATGTTTTCCTTAAGACTTTGGGGATGGGAAAGAGTTTGATATTTTGTTTCATTTAGATAATTCCAAAGAATATTAGCTCCAAAGTTATGGTTGATACCTTTAAATTTGCAAATTATAATTACTTATGTTCAATCATTCTGGGGGGAAATTGCCCTTCTCAGTTTCAATACCAGTTCCTATTGTCAGTGAATTCTAAGAGTCTGCATGCCTATAAAGCCTTACTTTGTTTTGTGATTGGTTACTTGATATCTAGGTATCCCTTGCAAACTGAGCAGAAGATTGCCAAGTCCTGCCCGTTTTGTCGGGGGAATTGCAACTATAACGCTTGTTTGCGGTGAGGAGGTCATCTCAAGGTAGTAAATTGTAATTAGATGCATGCTGCTATGGTTAAGTGAATGTTTCTTTGCATTTTGGAATATGTTTTGTACTTTTGTCCCTATGTATGTTCTCTACTAGTGACTAGGAAAGTAATTTTTTTGTGGTTTCTGATTTTGTTTGGAGTTTTTACTGCAGGTTCGCATGAAGCAGATAAGTACAGCTGATATGGTTCATTACTCTCAGTACTTGATTTGCATGCTAATTCCTATGCTGACTAAATTTCAAGAGGATCAAATCAGGGAGTAGGTAATGGAGGCTAGGATCTAGGGTGGGTCCCAGTTATACTTTTATAGATTAGATAATCAATATAGAATCCAAAAGACGCTTTAGATAAAGCTTTCTTTCAATGAAATCTCAATTTTAGCTATTGATCCCTTGAGGATATTCCAACTAGGAAGGTTCTATCCTATAATCCATTTTTTCCACTATTATGGACCTCAATAATTCATTTGATTATATGCAGGCATGTGTGTAATCTGTTGTTGTGTTTTGAAATTCATTCTCAAGAAGCTTAGCTTCCTTTTTATTACTTTAAACAGGAAGATCAACAAAAAATATGGAGATTCTGAGGGCAAAAATATCTTCAGATGAGTGCCTTTACTAGTACTATGTGTTGTTTCTATCTTTCATGACTCAAATTTCCAAGTCTGTTATGGAAATGGGGTCATGATTTCTTAATATACTAACCATGTTGATAGTGTTATGGATATACTTTATCTGATAAAACTTTCTCCTTTTTTCCACAGTGACAAATACAATACCTCTATTGTAGATTTTCACAGAAGTTGTCCAGATTGTTCCTATGATCTTTGTATTGGTTGTTGTAGAGAGCTTCGATAAGGTTGTCATCCTGGGGGAGATTTAGCAAATTCATCCCAACATCAGTACACAAAGAGAGTTTATGCCCAGTCAGAGAATATGAAACAAAATGAAACAAGAGGAAGCGCAAGTTGGGAATGTCAGTCATAGTCTGTTACTATAAGTTTCTCAAACTAGGGAAAAAATGTATTGGGACCAACCACCCACAAGGAATATAAAACTAAAGTGTGAATTATGTGCCTTTGAATTGTAGGTGTGCATGTCACCTACCACCTTCTGCAAGTCCATCTCCCACCTATAACCTAATAAAAATTGTTGTAAAAATATCTACTTCTGCATTAATTTAATACATAAAGGCTGCATTCTTTGTGAGATTTGGTGCTCTAGTTAGACTGATAGGTAAAACCAATCTGAAATATGGTCTCATTTCTTTAAAATGACCTGTTTCCTTTTTGAACCCCAATCTGTGAACACCAGTGCTAGCCATAAAAAATTCTTAGTCTCCTTAGCTTAGGACAAAAAGGATACCAAAATTTCACCATAACCAATAGGAAATACACAACAATATATAAAGGCCAAGATGTGGGAATTTCTTCCTTGCATGTTTTGGAATCAAATTTTGAAGAAGCTCAAGCATATCTCCCTTTAATTTTGCAAGACAAACATATATGTTAATATATGAAGTGAAAATTGCATTGATAAATATAAGGGAAACAACCTTGAAAGAAACAATCACAGAATGCATCATTTAACATATCTCAAAATTAGAAAAGAATAGGAAAAATAGGTTGTTTTTCATACACTTTGGCTTGAATTTAAAAAGAGCAAGCAAATGATGTCCATTTTGTAGCCAAGTGTTAGGATCACGGATTTCATCAAAAAATGGATGCACACAATCTTACAACTTCATTTAAGCAAATATCATCATAAAATTACGTCAAGGATCAACTATTACAAAACTAGAACACACCAAAACTAAGAGCAAAGCATTATTGAAATATTTGAATTTCTTTGAAAACCTTAATTTGATCATAGCCACTTACAGGGGCACAACAGAGATTGGGTGAGTATTGAATCATCCTAGAGATAAGATCAATTGGCTCTAATGGCACTCGCTTGTGAAAAAACTAAAAATGTAGACATATTAATTCTTTTAACCCTCTTCAAATTCAAGTCAATGAAAGTGCATGATTAAGAATTATATTGATGTTATGCCAAGAGTGAGCTTTTATATGGTGAAGCTTGAACTCTGTATAATTGGGATTCATACATTTAATTTCCTCTCGAGTGGGGGTCCCAAGGATATGAACAAACACATAAAAGAGACATTATATCCATATTCTTGGAATGTCCACACATATTATAAAGATTCATGCTAGTACAACACATTGTAAAATGCAGAAGATATATTTCATAAAGGTATGAATTTCACCTTAATGATCTCCACAAACTGGTCTACTGCACTCTCACCAGGAAACAAAGGATGCAAAAGATCCAAAAGATTTAAGACAAACATAAATAGGATTCCAATGAAAATAAAAACACTACAAATTTTTTATCATTTGATCAGATAATTTATGTTCAGTTGTGAGTAAGTAAAATCCATGTCCTTAATCTGACCCAAAAGAAGCTCAGCTAGGACACAGCCTACTCACCACATGTCAATAGCTGTTGTATACTCTATGGATCCAAATATAAGCTCAGGAGCTCAATAATACCTTGAACAAATGTAAGATATGTTTGGTTCACACTTAACCTGTAAAAGATAAATTGATTTTATTAGGCACTACTTGTGAAGACAAGAGTTAAATAAAAAGATATTCATAATTAAGAGGAGCTACATATGCAATGCATTTCCAGAAAATCTACATTTGAAGCTCAGATTTAACTTTTTCTTGCTGCTAAATGGAGTTAATACTCCTTTATAAAAGCTTTGGTAAAGGCAACGTCCTACTGCTAGACAAATTAAAACTCATTCAGTGGCACTTCAATGATCCATCATCAATTTTCAGCTTGTACAATCAAAATGAATTTGTTAAAAATCAACTGGTTTTAGGTCCCAGTCATACTTGTATAGATTAGATAATCAATATAGAATCCATAATACCCTTTAGATAAAGATTTCTTTCAATGAAATCTAAATTTTAGCTATTGATCCCTTGAGGATATTCCAACTAGGAGGGTTCTATCCTATAATCCAATTTTTCCACTATTATGGACCTCAATAATTCATTTGATTATATGTAGGAATGTGTGTAATCTGTTGTCATGTTTTGAAGTTCATTCTCAAGAAGATTAGATTCCTTTTTCTTACTTTAAATAGGAAAATCAATAGAAAATATGGAGATTCCCATGGAAAAAATCTCTTCAGATGAGCGCCTTTACTAGTAATGTGTACTGTTTCTATTTTTCACAACTGAAATGTCCAATTCCGTTATGGAAACATGGTCATGATTTCTTAATATACTGACCATGTTGATAGTGTTATGGATATACTTTATCTGATAAAATTTTCTCCTTTTTTCCATAGTGACAACTGCAATACCTCTATTGTAGATTTTCACAGAAATTGTCCATATTGTTTGTATTATATTTGTATTGCTTGTTGTAGAGAGCATCGAGAAGGATTTCATCCTGGGGGTGATTTAGTAGAGTCATCCCAATAGAAATACACAAAGAGAGTTTATTCCCAGTTAGAGAATATGAAACAAAATAAAATCAAGAGGAAGCGCAGGTTGGGAATGTCAGTCATAGTCTGTCAACGGTCACATTGCACATCAGTTTAAATTGTTTCTTGATGTGGCCCATTATTTTCAGCTTTTCCTTGTGTACCCCATTATATATATTCCCATGGGGATATTTTAGAAAAGATAAATACTCCATGCCTAAATATCTTGCAAATTCAAAATGGAAGCAAACCTATAGCTTAAGGCTAGACATCGAAAAGAAAATATCAAAGGCCGGTTGGCCATAATGGAAACAGTTATAAAGATTAAGCAGCAACAACAAATCCCATATTTGGAGGAGGGTAACTGTCATTAGGGTTTCATCCCCATTTTTTAACCAGTGGTTCATCGACTGGTGGGGAAGGATCTTATCCATTTCCATTCTGCTACTTAGGTTCCTTGTCCATCAAAATGGCCAGGTCAAGCCAATGGAACTTGTCATTCTCAGGTTGAGGAGGTGGCGACCAACTCTGGTGCTTTTGGCTTCAACATTTATTGTGTACTTTAACCAAGAGGCCTACTTCAAGATCTGTGAGAGTGAGCCAAACCAGGTGGGGAATAAAGCTCTAGGGGCCTTGTTTCATTATGCATGGTGCTAACCTAGAAGAAAGAGGATCTGTGATGAAATCTATGTCTATTTTCTTGTTAAATTACAATTATTTTATGTGTTTTTAGTATTCCAATGTTTTATAGAGTTTTTTCCCAGGGACTATTTGAATCTTATACTTTGTCGTGCTTAGTATATGTTGCATGAAATCACTTCATGGGTTAGATAATTGATTTCAATGCTCAACATTAATACTCATGGATGGTTGAAGGATTCCTGTGATTTTAGAATTTTCATTTCAGTATGTGAGTAGGTTGTAAATTGTCATTAACGTTGGTGTAAATTCTTGCAACTACTAATGATATTACTACTATATGCTACTTTGGTCCTTGCCATTACCAAAGATATTTTGTTCTCTACTTCAATACTTGGCTTATTGTTTGAAAATGTTTGTAGTATTGTTTATTTTGATGACACGATAGAATATGTTACTGTTTGTGGTGAAATTTTCTTATCATTATGGTAAAAATTGTGTTTCTGTTGTGTTTCATACAAGGAATAATGCCATTGCATGGGATCCAAGATAACCTATGAATTTTAGTGCAGTATGTGTTCCTCATTGTAATTGATTTGAATTTTATGAGATTTCTACTGTTTGTTTTGGTATAATTATTTCTTTCAAGAAGTTATTATAATTTGTTAAGTACTCAGTGAAAATGTACTTTTTTAATATCTTGTTCAGAGTTCACTTCATTGTATAAGACAGTGACTTTTTAATTATCATCAAACTCTAGATAGATCAAAAAGTAATGTTGTAAAATGATTTTCTACGTTAGTAAAATAGGCAGTCTAATTTCTAAGGAGCAAAACCTAAACATTTTTAATGCTACAATGTAAGTTTCTTGTCTTGTGCTAGAATCACCATAGTTTGATTCTTTTTAACTACATGTAAATGAAAATTACAATTGCTATAGCTATGATATGAGGAGAATGAATATTTTAACTTGTGTGCACCAAGACCATGTTTCTGTTGTGTGAGTGTTCAGAAACACTATTTCCTTACTGCAGCTTTATGGAATTTATAATTTTGGTTATTTAAACATTCTCCTTTTTTTGTAGGATGGATATTGACTTTCTTCCATCTTGTCGGGAGTTTGTTACTGGATCTTATGATAGAACAGTAATTCCATCACACATGACACGCGTTATCTCTCCTTTTTTAGAAGCATAACAAAATTAGTCAAGTTTATGCCATGCATATGTTTATGTGAAAATGTATTACAAGCAATTATATTCTAACATCTACAATAATTCCCTCCATAGGTGAGAATATTCCCCTATAATGCAGGACACAGCAGATAAATCTACCATACTAAATGAATGCAAAGGTCATTAAACAAAACAATTTCCTGTTATTTTTGTGTCACTTTTTTTATCATTAGACATGCCTTCTTTATAGTTTAAATTAGTGAAATTTGCACTGTATTTTGAGGCCATTAGAGAGGAACCCAGGATGTTCCCAACAAATTTGGATTCCATAAATTGAAGTTTGCTAATACTCAACATGTAAAGTTGGTAGCCTTATTCATAGTGGGTCTAAAGAAGGACATTCTCTGTGAGGATGAACCCTACTATCTAGTGCTCTATAAGCAGGGCATATCTGCCCATCATCCAAGAACTCCCTTTAAAGGCCATGACACTATCTCTGGGATCATAAAGCACCAAGAAATAACTTCTTGGCATTTGGTCTAACATGCGACTGTTGAATTTTACAGTCCTTTATCCACTCTGCTATTATTTCTACTGGAGGACAAATATCAATGATCTGACAGTGGATCTAGCTTGATGATGAGAATTGGGGTTTATGAAACTTTGAACAATCCATTTTCTTGAGCAGGTAGGGAAAATTTTCTCCCACCCTTCTTTTTCAATAACCAGGTTAGAATCTCATTGGGTGAAAGTCGAGGGAAAACCGTCTTATTCCTTAGATGCCATTCTTTCTACCCTGGAAGTTCTAAGGCCAACCAACAAGAGATGAACTTGTCCTCTGCACAAGGAAACCCTTCAACAACTTGGCCTAAATCTATGAAGATAAAAAAATAGAGATAGAAACTCAAAATACTCCTTCATAGAGGAAGCCCACAGAAAACCAGAATGCCAAAACCACCTACATAAGTGAAATCCAGATAAGAGGACTAGCCATGGCTTCTTAGGTCTGAAGCTTGTTTCCTCCATTGAAATCCCCAACCATTTCCATCCATTATTTATGGTCCTTGGTGTATGATATAACATCAATTGAAGTTTCATGTATGTGTTCAATTTTGTTTCCATATTGTAAGTGCTACAAGCATTTTCTGGAAATGTAATGGCCCATTCCTATTTCCTTTTAATGCTTGTGTAGTTTAAGTATTTTTACAGTAATTGTAAGGTATCTTTTACAATTAGTAAGTGAAGTTATTACAAGTCTATTGGAGCAAAAGAAAACATGAAGCCTTCTGAAAACGTCTTGAAATATTTTTTGTCTTTTTAATGCTGACTATTGGTTTGTTATTTCAATTGCCTATAAAATTTGAAATGTTTGAGTTTAACATTGTTTTTGACTTGTCTGTGGCTACATTCGTATAAATAGTCAAGGATTATAATGCTTCATTTTGAAAGTGAATATCAAGCCGAAACACCCATGATTTTCATTTTCTTGGATTTTGTAGGGTGTCTTGTGTGAAATTTAGCGGTGATGCAACTTATGTTCTGCCAGGAAGTGACGACACTAATATTTGCTTGTGGAAAGCTAAAGCATCAGAGCAGTTAGGAGTGGTAGGAATATTACCATTACTTTTTTTCAAAGTATTGTCTGTTCTAGATTTGTTTTATGTGTCCCTATTGGAAATCAAACATTTTTCAGTCTCCCGAGAAAACTCACTGTCAGACTTGTTCTTATTTGTTTCAAAATACTACACTGAAATACATTCTTGTTTTGGGAACTGGAGACTTCCAAAGGCAGTGTAAAAACTAATTAGAGTAATAGAAAACATACAATCTGAACACTAATCAAGTGGGATGAAGTTGACAATCTTGAGATATATTGAACAATTTTGAATATTTGAATAGATCAAAGAGGAATAATTTTTAGAAAATTTTAAATAACATATTTGTTATAGAAATATTCTAAATCAAAGATACCAAAAAGGAAATAAAGGTTTGTTGAGGATAAAGGAAAAAGGATCCAAGGGACTACAAGTAGAGTATTTAATGTATAAATTACATATGGAATTTCTTATTAAGTTCTGCTTAACTTTTCCTTTACTTAAGGATTCCCTAAGAAATTGATGAAAAGATTAAGTTATAGGAATGCACTAATAAGATGTATGCTAAGGGACAAGTGGGTTTAGAGCAGGGCATTTAATAATACATAACATAATCACACTTATGGTTTGTGTTGATGAATGGAGAGAAGATATCGAGCCAAACTACATGCACTAGTGAAACGATAAACCTTATAAAATATGGGCAAACATGGATAGACTATTTTAGATTGAAAGAATAAAATTATAAATGTGTAGGTCGTACTCAAAGTGACATGCTAGTTTTCAAGGACTTTCTTTGATATTTGCATTAGTTGATCAAGACTATGTTTATGGCATTGCAAGGGCTTCAAGCTAGGTATATTTACCATCATTTTCTTATTCTATGTTGTTAATACAGTGTTGCTTTTTTGAATCACATAGGACATGACCAAATGACTCTCTTATATACAATTTCATTAGAAATCACCAATGATTGTGACCATAGGCAAAAGAACATCATGCTCGTTGATTTAATATAATATTAATACCTTGATATTTGTCACAACAATCGAACCCTAGAGGAGTGAATGCAGTACAAGTTTTTGTGATGTGAATATTTTAGGTGGAAGCACTCCATACTACATGGTGCATAGAGAACCAACGAAACATGGTTGAAGAGCATATTTTGGAATTGGAAAGCGGTTTAGACCTGTAAATTTCTAGGTATGGTCAAAGAAGACACTTTTAGTCAACATCCTCATTATGTTTGATGCTATTATGTGGAAACGTTGGTGAAGTAGTAGTCCTGAATCAGATTCAAATGTGCTATCTTGAAATCTGAGTCAAAGAAGTTGTCTTACGTATAAAAGAAGGCATGATCATGATAAAAGGGTGATTCCATGAAGATGTGTAACACTTTTTGGCCAAATTTGGCAATGAAAACCTGATTTTTTACTCATGTGCTAGATAGAAGCCCTCAAAACGCATATATGCCATGTGAATTTTGACTTGCAGTAAAAAAACAAATTGTAGAATATTATGTTGGCTTCATAGTGATATTTTTTTTAAAAATATTTCGATGTCATTTAATGTGTGAATTTTTGCATTTAATGAACTGTGTGACCTTAAAAATTTGAAGAAGCTAATAAGTGGCTCGTGTCCACATAGAGTAATTCAAACTTGCATTAATAACTTTTAAAAATATATATATATGAGCATGATCTACATAAAATGCAGTGTGATGTGCATATTTTTTTGTTAATTTTTTTCGCATTATACAATTATTGATTATTTTTCGAAAGTGACCACATTCGATTTCAGCATCGTTTTAAATACATATTTGTCCACGTAAAGCAATTTTTTCTATTTTTAAAAAAATTGAAAAACCAAAGATACCCTTTTGAAGAGGACACGTCGATATGTGATGTGTGCATTTTTAAGAATTTTTTGGCTTTGTATTTTTAACTCTGCGGATTTTTCTTGGAGCTGCTTCGAAGTTGCAGTGTGGTTTTCTAAGTATAAGTTTTAGAAGTAATTAAAAAATAAATTTCATATGAATGCCAAAATGCGTGTATGATACCTCAATGGATAGAATATTCGTTGGTGAATTTATTGGTATCAACTCCCCTCAGTTATGTGCTAGGAATGGCAGGGTTTACACCTCTGCAAGGCACAAAAAAAAATTCATTTGTTTGAATGGGGGCTAAATCTATTTTCTTAAGCCCTCGACCGAGGTATGAACCTCGACCAAGGTATTTAAATACCTCGATCGAGGTCTTAATAAAACCTCAACCGAGGGTTTGTAAAGCCCTCGACCAAGGGTTTAACAAACCCTCGGTCGAGGTTTCGTTAAGACATCGACCGAGGTATTAGCTCGGTCGAGGTCCTAGTCATGTAAACTCCTTTGGAACAAAAGCCCGAGAGTGAAATCAAACATTAATGACACTCCAACTACAAACATTAATGACACCCCAACCATCTTTCCCACCCGAATTTTTGATGAAACTCTATATAAACATAATTCATACTAAGCTAACTCTATCCTTCAAAATTGCCTAATTTCTTTGAAAAAATGTTTGTTTTGTAATACAAATTTAGCATTGTAGATTGTTTTGCAGGTATCAATTTGGATTGTTGATCAATCACAATGGGAAGCAACCAACGTCGAACAAGAAGAAATGAAAGAAATCAAAACAAAATTGAAGAGAAAAGAGAGAAAGATAAAGAAAGGAAGAGGAGAAAAAGAACAATCTTGAGAGAAGAAGAAATTCCAAATGAAGCTATGATGGAGGAAGCAAATCCCATTGATATAGGTATAATTTCAAAGTTATGCAATTTGATTTTCATTTTCATAGTTTACAATTTGATAGTTGATAAATTTCATAGTTTACAATTTCATAAATTTCATATTCATGTAAATTTCAATTCCATAGTGTTAGATAATTCAAAATTTTACAATTTACAATTTTCATGAATTTACAATTTGATAAATTAATTTACAATTTACAATTTTCATGAATTTACAATTTACAATTTACATGAATTTTCAAT
>LPNX010247249.1:5151-16193 GCA_001517045.1 Pseudotsuga menziesii
CTTTCGCCCATTTGGTGAAGTAATCGACGGCAACAATGATGTACTTATGGCCGTTCGCAGATGGGGGTCTACACTCCATGAAGTTGATGGCCCACTTACAAAAGGGACCAATGGTAACGACTGGGTGTAATGGAGCAGGTGGTGTCCGAGCCTTGGGGGCGAAAAGTTGGCAGTTATGGCAATGCTTGACCGCAGTGATGCAGTCGGTGAAAAGTGTGGGCCAGAAGTATCCGGCGCGGACGACCTTTTGGGCAGTGGCCATTCCTAAGAAATGGCCGCCGCAGGCACCGCTATGGCAATCATTAAGGACCTGTTCAGCTTCCTCGTGTGTAAGGCAACGACGAAGAATTGTGTCGACTCCTCGCCGGTAAAGGACATATGCTATGAGGAGGTAGCGAGAGGCCTGGTGACGGATACGACGACGTCCATTACGAGTGACGGTGGGTCGGAACTTCTGCGTGCGCACGTATAACAAGATGTCACCATACCATGGGTCATCGGACGAGGTAGTAAACAAGTGATTATCGGGTAACTCTTCGGAGATGGGTGGGGAGACTCAAGCTATGGTAAAATGGCAGGAGATTGCAGAATACTCTGAATACATTTGCAGTATGACAGGACTGTATGGCTCATGTAACAAGTGTAAAAGAATCTGATGACGGCCGATGCGGCGCGCAAATTGATGCGGCAAGGTGTAGGGATGCAATGTTGAGATTGTACCAAGTGAGAGCGAGAAATGATCTCAAGCATCATCATGAGCTCGGAGAAATGAATCCGGCGATATAAAAAGTGTTAAAAATGGAGAGCGGCCGAAGTGGCGCGCAAACTAAGGTGACTATTGGTATCAAAAAAATGGGAAAAAATGGTGTAGCGAAAAATAATGCAACGAGGTGACCATTGTGATGGTTTCGTTGTGCTGATTCCAATGGTGGAAACGGTTCTGAAAACGGACTCCGTTTGGGTTCAGAATGGCCAAAGAAGAGAAAAGTCAAACGGACTATAAATAGTAAGTGGGCCCAACATGACATGTGTCATTTGACTGGTGGACGTTGACTCGTGATCACAGTGGACCAGAGCTGAGTTGTCATTTTTGGACAATCTGACCAGTCGATTGCGGAGTCGGGAGATACAGGTATTCCGTTAAACTTATACCTGCATTATTTTTGGGTTTGGGGGGGGGTAGTGGGTCCCAGGGGATGATTTGTACGGTCCACGTGGGTGGACCACAGGTTAGGGGGGCGAAACCGCGGTCTCAAACCACGGGTTCAGGCCGGGACAGCCGCGGTCTCGAACCGCGGGTCCGGGCCAGGACAGCCGCGGTCGCGGACCGCGGCTGTAGGCCTGACATCCGCGGTCGGAGACCACGGCTGTAGGCTTGACAGCCGCGGTCGGGGACCGGGCTGTTCTGGTTTTTGTTTGGATGGGTGGGAAGGTCCATTATTTTGACGTGAGCCTGATGAGACTTCGTTGTGTGATTGACAGGATGCCACAGGTACTATGGAGGGAGCGAGAGGTTCCAGACGAGATAGTGATAGTGGTTCGAGAGGATCGCCGGGTGCGGTCACTGTTAGGACTCTTCAGACTGCTGAAGTTCGCAGAGGTTCCTATGATGCAGTCAGCAGGATTGTTGCTGAACCGGTTGGTCGAATTCTGGGAGCCAGACACATTGGCGTTTCGGGTGCAGGGAGAGAGGGTGGACCTCACCCTCACTGATGTTTATTTCTTGACGGGGTTGCCCTGCCTGGGGAGGGTAGCAGATACTCAGCCGTAGGTGTCTGCGGACTTGGATATGGATGGTATGGTGGAGCGGTTCTGTCGGCCGGAGGCTCGGGTGCATCGGAATGCACTCTTGGTGAGGGATCTACGGGAGCCAGCAGTCCAGGCTATGGCAGCATGTGTGGTTCGTATTTTGGGGTCCCAGTCACCTGAGAAGGTGTCTGGGGGTCAGATGCAGCTCATGGAGCGTGTACTGGCCGGGACCTATTTTGCGTGGGGCCAGATGTTCCTGACCTGCGTGCAACGACAGCTGACCGCGGCGAAGGAATCTGGTAAGGGATTTTGTTATGGTTCATTTTTGTGTGCCTTCTTCATGGAGAGGGTCCCCACACTGCGGGCGTGGGTGCCAGTTAGAGCAGGAGGCTTAAGGGAGCCTCGGATGGTACGGTGGGGAGAGATGATGCGTCGCCGTGGTGGCGGGGACGTAGGGCGATACTTCACGCATGAGCTGTATTTGCAGTGGCTCCAGCTACCACTGACGCTGGAGGACTATCCATACAGGGATATGGACTTCACAGGAGATCCGGATGCTCCACGGCCACCAGGATAGGCATGGGGGCCAGACGGTATGTATGGTTGGGTTGCTTTGTCTAGTTTTATGTATATGATATAATGTGGATATATGGTAACTGAAAAAATGGTGTTTTGCAGATGTGGGCCCGAGGCCACCACCAGGACATGTGGCGCGCAGAGGGACTGTGGTCATTCCAGCTTTGCTTGGGTGGGGGGAGGTGCGTCGTCCAGATGCAGAGAGGACATTGGAGTCTGTACGGGTGCTGTTAGATCAGTTGCTAGTGGGAGTGACTGACACGGGATGGCAGGACCTGGATCCGGCTGTGGTCCAGGATTGCTTGGGGGCACCCCGAGATTTTAGATCGATAGCGATCTGGGTGGCCCTATTAGCGGACAGGACACGGGCCCAGGGGCCCAGACGGGATGTGGACGCGTCGGAGGAGGTGCAAGGAGAGGAGTCAGAGGCAGCGGACACTGACAGTGATGTCGGGTACGACTCCCATTAGGGGGTGCAGGGGACTCCCTCGTATTCTTTGTAGCTACGGCCTGTACTTTATGAGGTTTTGGGATTGTACATATATTTTTTGTATAGCTGAGTACATGGGTACTCAGGACATGTATAGATCATGTATATTTTATATATATATATTTATGCACATGGATGCACTTTTTTGTTTATGATGTTTTACCATTTGTACGCACGTGGATGCGCTTGATGATGTGTTACATGTATGTGTTGCACGTGGATGCAAGTAGTCTAGGCTGTTGGGCATGTGGATGCCCCTTGTGTATTTTATGTGACATGATTTATGTATGATTAGGCACGTGGATGCCCCTATGGATGCAAATGTGGTTTTATGGTTTTTGATATAGTTGGATGAGATGTTATGATGCATGATGGAGATGTTTATATGGTGTGATTGATATGCCAATCTAGGATGTTATTGGCCATTTGATCTGCGACACTATTTTGAGCTCTTGGGACATGTGTGAATGTGACGGATTCAAACTGTCGGCTAAGTTGTTTTGTACGCAGGAATTTTCTAAATAAGCAAGGATCGCGCACCTGGTAGCAATTGTTGAGCTGGGAGACAAGTAGCTGGGAGTCCAAGAACACATGTAGGTGACATATACCCATCTGGAGGGCAGCAGTCAGGAGACCGGTCACAGCATCATATTCTGCCTGGTTATTGGTAGCGGCACCTATACATATTCCATCAAGGTGAATCAGTTCGTCGGAAGGGGAGTACAAGACCCATGCTGCAGAAGCCAGGTTGGGAGACCAACGGCTTGCCCCATCAGCGAAGCTAATGTAACGAGGTGGAAGATGGTCCATCTGTGGTCATGCAAAGACGATGAATCTGAGATTATGGTAAAAAAAGGAAAAAACAAAAAGGGAGCAAACTGTACAATGCGGACCAATGAGGTCGCGGTTTCAGTTATGGGTAAAAACGTTTAAGATACAACCCGTTGCGGGGATTGCATAAAGGGTGGCCTTCAGAGTCGGCTAAAACGTATGCCCCCTTGCCGAGGCAAGTCTGAACGATGTAAGGGCCTTGCCACATGGACTCAAACTTTCCTTTACTGGTTTTGTCGTGGGCTTGGTCATAGGCGAGGACAAGGTCCCCTTCGTGGAAAGTTCGACGGTGAACATGTTTGTCATAGTTGGCTTTGGAGCGATTTTTGGCAGCTTCGATGTTCTGGAGAGTGGCACGACGATCTTCATCGGCTTGTTCGAGGGATAGCAGAAGGTGTTCAAGGGGGTAGGTATCGGGGAGAAGCTCAACGGCGATGTGTAAGGCAGGTATCTGACACTCGATGGGGAGGACAGACTCTACACTGTGAACTAAATGAAACGAGGTAAAACCAGTGGCAGTCTTAGTGGAGGTACGGTAAGCCCATAAGGCAGGGAATAGCATATGGTGCCAATTGGACTTATGCCGATCAACAGTGCGTTGGAGTATGGTTTTCAGTATTTTGTTAACGGCTTCGACTTGACCGTTCCCTTGAGGGTAGTAAGCCGAGGAAAACTGGTGTTGGAACTTGAGGAAGGTAGATAATTCGCGCCAAACAGAGTCTTCAAAGTGTGATCCATGGTCTGAGACCAACTGTTTAGGGACCTCGAATCGAGTGATAACATGGTTGAAAAAGAAACGGGCAGCAGTGTCAGTAGTATAGTTGAAGGTGGGCATGGCTTCCGCCCATTTGGTGAAGTAATCGACGGCAACAATGATGTACTTATGGCCGTTCGCAGATGGGGGTCTACACTCCATGAAGTTGATGGCCCACTTACAAAAGGGACCAACGTAACGACTGGGTGTAACGAAGCAGGTGGTGTCTGAGCCTTGGGGGCGAAAAGTTGGCAGTTATGGCAATGCTTGACCGCAGTGATGCAGTCGGTGAAAAGTGTGGGCCAGAAGTATCCGGCGCGGACGACCTTTTGGGCGGTGGCCATTCCTGAGAAATGGCCACCGCAGGCACCACTATGGAAATCATTAAGGACCTGTTCAGCTTCCTCGTGTGTAAGGCAGCGACGAATAATTGTGTCGACTCCTCGCCGGTAAAGGACATCTCCTATGAGGAGGTAGCGAGAGGCCTGGTGACGGATACGACGACGTTCATTACGAGTGACGGTGGGTCGGAACTTCTGCATGCGTAGGTATAACAAGATGTCACCGTACCATGGGTCATCGGACGAGATAGTAAACAAGTGATTATCGGGTAACTCTTCGGAGATGGGTGGGGTCGGGATAAATGAAGGGAGATCCGTGATGAGCTGGGCAAGCGCAAGGGATTTAGTGCTCTTAGGTGTTCGGAACGTGAGGTCATATCCCTGGAGGATAATGACCCATTTAGCCACACGACCTTGCAGGAGCCGCCGGTTTAAGAGATATACCATGGGGTTAGAATCGGCGACGACTGTGGTATGACTAAGAAAAATGTAGTGTCGCAACTTTTGGACGGAAAAGACCACTGCTAGGGCTAGTCTCTCTTCATATGGGTAACGTAGGGGTGGGCCGGACAAGGTCTGTCTGACGTAGTAAATGACATGCTCTTGGCGTGAGGCGTCTTCTTGAACCAAGACTCCGGACACAGCATGCTCGGATGCCGAGACGTAAAGGATGAAGTCCTGAGAGAAATCCGGAGGGGAGATCAAGGGGGCTTGTGTGAGAGCCTTTTTGAGGGCTTCGAATGCAGCTCCGGCTTGCTCGTCCCAGACAAAGGGTATGTGGGTACGGAGCAGGCGCAGGAAGCTGTGAACGGTTGTGGCGTAATCAGGAACGAAGCGTCGAAGAAAATTGGATCGCCCTTGCAGACTTTGGAGTTGTCGGAGCGTTCGAGGAGAGGGAAGGTCTAAGATGGCTTGGAATTTCATGGGATCAACAGTAATTCCTTTCTGGGAAATAATGAAACCTAACAATCGGCCTCCCGGGACGCAAAAGACGCACTTGTGTGGGTTCAAGCGGATCTGATATTTGCGACAACGCAGAAAAACTTGTCGAAGGTCATCAAGGTGGTCTGATCGTTTTCGGGAATGAGCTGTAAGGTCAACAAGGTAGACGAGCAAGATATGGACCAAATCATGAAAACAATAGGTCATGGCCCGTTGGAATGTGGCACCAGCATTTTTTAGGCCGAAAGGCATGACACAATAGGCAAAGTTGCCCCATGGGGTAGTGAAAGCGATTTTGTACTAGTCTTCCTTGCGGATTTGGATCTGACTGTATCCGAAAAAACCGTCCATGAACGAGAGGACTTCATGCCCCGCACACGCATCAATGAGCTGGTCAAGAAATGGCATAGGGAAATTGTCTTTGGGACACGCGCGGTTTAAGTCTCGGAAGTCGGTGCATACCCTAATGGTGCCTTGTTTCTTGTTGACAGGAACAGGGTTTGAAACCCAAGTGGTATAGGAAATAGGATAAATGAATCCTGCCGTGTGAAGCTTTTCAATCTCTGCTTTGACAGCTGGGAGTTTTGAGGGATGAATGGGACGCTGTTTCTGACGAACGGGGGGTACATCAGGCCATGTGTCAATGTGGTGCTCTATAATGGTGGGGTCAAGACCAGGCATTTCGGTATAGGACCAGGCAAAGACATCACGGAATTCTTTGAAGAGTGTTTTGTATTCCTCAACCTCCTGCGCAGTGCAAGATGCTCCTAAAGCGATGAGTTCGGGGGTGCCTCCGGGGGCAGCGATATCAATTTGGATGAAAGGTGAGATGTTGGCCATGTTACCCTCTTCGAAGGCGTCAGGAGCAGGAATAGGGTCCTTGAACCAGTCGACCTTGGGGGGAAGGAAGTCTTTGGATTCAACTGCAAATTGGGTAGCAGTGTTAGAGGAAGATTCATCCGGGAGGAAGTAGGAACGATGGTGCATGTCATCCCAAGGATAATCCGGGGCAGTGAGAGCCTCGAGAATATCCTCATCCGTACGGAATGTTTGTGTCGTCAAATCGGTTGACGAAGGAGTAGTGGTGGAAGAGATCATATAAATGGTATTAATCTCTTCGGAAGAGGAAGAGTCCGGGGGGTGGATTTCCACAATGGTGGGTGGTGCCGTCTCAAGATCCAGATTGTTCATCTCAAAGAGAGTGGTATTGACCTCTCTGGAAGGGGACGAGACCGGGGAATGGATTTCCACAATGGTGGGTGGTGCCGTCTCAAGATCTAGATGGTTCATTTCAAAGAGGGCTACTCTGTACTCGGGGAGATCGGGACAGTGATGTGAGTAATTCCCGTAGACACCGCATAAGGCACAGGAGTGGTTTGTGCGCAGGGATTTGTCTCGAGGCATAGGGGTTGGATCTAGATGGACAACCGGGATAGTGGGGTCATCGTCAAGTAGTTGCATGTATTCTTGTAACGCTAGTAACTGAGGACATAAGTGAGTCGCATGGCCCAACTCATCGCACAACGCGCATTTGGGAGGAGCACGAAACACAGGGGGATTTTTTACTGTCTTAGGAGGTGGGACAGTAGTGTAAGGTTGGGGGCCTCTGCCCCCAGTGGGTTTGGGAAGAAGAGGGGGGGGTTTCACGGAGGCTGACGTGGTAGTGACACCGGGAGGTAGTTGACTAGTAGTGACAATGGGTTGCACCGGTTGCAGGATGATATCTGGTGTCGACGGACGAACGGGAGGTGAAAAATACCAAACGGGTAATCCTAAGGTTAACCCAGGAAGGCTGAGGGTGGCCATGACCGGGGCGCTAACTACTCCTGAGGGAGGGAATAGGAAAGGAATGGTGTGGATGGGTGTAGCACCAATGTGACTAGGTACCAAAGGGGGTTGAGGCAACAAGGGCGGTTGATTAGTAGGAGTTCGCGTGTTATGGGATAGGGTACATAGGTCGGACACTTCAGTGGTAGGTGACGGGGGTGGAAGAGATGGGAAGGTCGAAGTCATTGGTGCGTCTGTGTACACTCCGGGTTCCATAGAAGAAACGAATGAGGTGGTGGCATCCGAAACAGATTGTTCAACCATGGTAGGTGACGGGGGTGGAGTAGATTCGAAGGTCGAGGACATTGGAGTATCTGAGTAAACTCCGGGCCCCATAGAAGAAACGAATGAGGTGGTGGCACTCGAAATAGGTTGTTCAACCACGGGGAGAACATTTTCGGGTGCCGCGGGGGCATTGGGATCATGGTAAGTGAGTTGGTCAACCTTGACCACGCGTTCCTCATGGGGGAACATCATGGTACGAAAAACGATAGAAGCAATTGCCCGCATGGCATACATGTAGCTGCGGCCAAGTAAAAGGTTGTAATCAAGCTGTGCATTGATAACCTCGATGTTTATGAGGACAATTTTGCCAGCCAGTGAGACGGGGACGTTAGTTAATAGGCCTTGGGGTTGAGCTGAACGGCTGTCGTAGGCTCGCAACGCAGTAGAGGACTGCTGTAGAGGGGGGGATCCCATTTTCTGCCAGATGGAGGTGGGCATGACACATGTAGAGGCACCTTCATCAATAATGCATCGATGGATGACAAAATTCTGAATGGAAACAGAAACTTGGAAAGCCAAAGTGGAAGGCAGGCGGGGTTCGGATTGGGCCAAATCAAATGCCATTAACTGCGAATCATTTGGATCAATAGCCCCAATGGCTGAGAGTAAATTCTTGCGCTGCGAAGGGCAGTTTTTCAAGACTTCTAACGCAGACATGGCTGCGGGGGATTGGGCTAAGTCATCGACAATGTTGTAGTTTGACGCAGCCCGCGCATTGGGGTTATTGTTGATACGACGAAGTGGGAAACGAGGCGCTCTGGGAGCGCCATCTAGTGGAGGTGGAGGTATACGTAACGCCTGATCAGTGGGATGAGCGTTAGTAGGTGTATCGACGGGAGGGGCTTCAGGGGTGGAACCATATTGGTTCCGCCGGGTCTGGAGGTTGACCTCATCGGAGGACATCATCGACAAGTGGTGGGTCCCTGAATCAAACATGGGTTGATCAGGAGCAGCGTAAGTGATTTGTTGGGTTGGTGCGTTAGTTTGAGGGGGAGCCAACGGTTCAGTGTTCACTACGCCTTGGGTTGGTAAGGGGTTTTGCAGCACCAAAGGTGGCTGCTGAGGTTGTGGGGGGTTGGGTGGTTCTTGAGGAGCCGCCTGCCCTTGGCGGTGTACATCCGCAGCCAAAAGTTGCCGAACTCGCTCCATATGTGGAAAAAAATGTGTGTAGTGGCCATAGACCCCGCAAACAGAACAAGGATAGTTTGTGTGCAAATTGGGGTTTTTAGCCTGCTTGGGCGGGTGATCAGGGTTTTGGTTATCAGGGGCCGCATTATTACTAGCGGGGGGATTAGGGTGTTGACCAGCTTGCTCGGTCGGTTGGTTGTTCCCACAATTTCGGCCTCTGCCGTGGTTTTGTTGGCCCTGGTTGCGTTGGTTGTTCTGGTTTTGCTGCGGGTTTTGTTGAGCATAAACTTTCCCTTGGACAGTGGGTGGATTCTGAGGTTGCGCGTGGGTAGGAGCAGGATGCGGTGGATGATATGTAGGTGGAGGTTGTGCAGGTGCAGCAATCTGAGGGGGTTGCTGATAGTGCTATGGAGCGGATTGTGGGTGTGCTGCTGGGGTTGGTGCAGCCTGCTGGTGATAGTAGGACTGAGGTGCGACAGGGGGGGGGTGAGCAGGAGTCGCATGACCGAAACACTGTGGTGGACATGAAGGTCCATGGGTATGGTGGTGATGTGTCATGGGAGCATACGGGTTGTTTGCTCCAGACTGTGAGGTAGCCCGCAAAGGGTCTGGGCCAGGGGTAGTACGGGCTATGGAAAATGGTTGAGGCTGCGAAGAGACACGGCCAATGATGCCATCGGCAGCGTGGGATGCCCCCGGCGCATCGCGCTGGGAGGAATCTTCGCGAGGGGCGTCAGGTATTATGGTATAAAGGTAACCCGACTGGGTGTAAATGAGATCGAACTGTTGGGCTTTAAGGATAGCCTCTTCTTCAGACTGGGGTCTTTCGAATGCCACGTCCTTAGCAATGATAGGAAGGAGGGATTTGAGGAACCAATCTAGGAAGATTCGGTCATCTAACTTGATTTTGCATAGGCTACGGCGTCGACGCCATTCATGAATGTGGTCCGTGATGTGCGTAGCCGTGTTTTGTCTGCATGATAGTAGGATCTCAACGCCTGTGTCATAGCGGACAGGTAACTGGAAGAACTGCAGGAAGGTCGAGGCAAGGGAAGTAAAGGTGGCATGGGTTCCATGGGGTTGTTCGATATACCACTTAGCAGCAGAGCCAGTGAAAGTGCGCTGTAATAAACGGAGGTGAATAGAGTCGTCTACTATGGAGTTGGAGGAACACCATAGATGGAAGGACATGATATGGTTCTGTGGGTCCTCACCTGCCTTTCCCTCGAACTTAGGGATGTCAGAGGGGAGCTTTGTGGGCATGTGAGGCCACGCAGGGTCGTGTCGGATGGGGTCGTTGGTTAATCTGGCTAGGTCAGGTAGGTTGAGGCTAGCCATGAATGGCAAACTGGACGAAGGATGTGACATGGTAGTGGGTTGAACCAAGTTGGGGCCGATGCCCCCAAGTGGAGGGGTCATGTGAGGGAGGTTGCCCCCAAGTGGGGGAACTAAGGCGGTATAGGACGGTCCTGCACCACCATGGGTGGTATGGGTCACTAAAGGAGTGGGGATAGGTATTCCTGCTACGGGAATCGATACTGTGAGGGGAACAGTAGAGGGGCCCCCCATGGAGGGCATACCCAAGGTAGGTGTGGTAACAGGTGTCGTGGTGGATGTGCCACCAACGGTCCCTACCAAGATGGGAGTGGGAGTCACGCCAGCCATGGGGCTAGTAGGAGCAGTGTAAAGGGGGTTCTCGGATTCTGGCTCAGAATCGGAGGTAAAATAAGGGGCGTTAGTATCTGGTGACGGAGCTCTATGCCGCTGACGAGTGGAGTCAAGTGACAAGGCTCGAGATCTATGATGAGCGGTATCAAGTGATGATGACCTGTGTTGATGATGAGTGGTGTCAAGTGAACCGTGCTATGGAGGCTCGCCTCTGAGGTGCCGAGAATGTCTCGGAGACTCAATGGTGACAAATGGAATCAAATCTCTGTGGGTTGAGGTAACTACAAATCAACTCAAAAACTCTAATGCAACCGAGTGTGCAGAAGGAGAGCTCAACAAAATAGGGTGCTCAGGCCAACAACCAACTCAAAACACCCACTGTAACTGCATGCTACAATAGGCGGAGTGTCAACAGAAATGGTCAGAATACCAAAAAACAGCAGGTTGCCTA
>LPNX010247274.1:0-17376 GCA_001517045.1 Pseudotsuga menziesii
TTTGATCTCTCTGGTGGAGTTGATAACCTTGCATTATGTTTATTCAAGAGCTTTCTTTTCTTCTTTAGAATGGAATTCTGATGCAAAGAAGTGTTTGGAACTACCTTAACTTCATTTTATTTATGGATTCCAAACACTTTTTTGCATCAGAATTCCATTCTAAAGAAGAAAAGAAAGCTCTTGAATAAACATAATGCAAGGTTATCAACTCCACCAGAGAGATCAAATAATCAAATAAAGATAAATATATGCATGGAAGAAGAAAATGTTCTTGAATTATTATCTAGAGTAGATCATCGAAAGAAAATGACACAAATCAAAGGAATGAAATTGTGTTTGCCACCAAAGGCTAATAAATATTGATTGTGAATTGAAAAAACATACGTTAATGAATACTATTCACATAAATATGGATCATGCAATCTTTTATGAATTTCAAAACCTATGTTAATGATTACTACTCACTTCCTTTGATGAATGTCGATGCCATATTTAAAAAAATGGTGCTAGAACCTGCACTGTAACAAGTGAATTAACTAGATATAGACATTCCCTTATCTATTTTTGGAAATTGCCAAAGACATTGAAAGAAGTTATATAAAGGACTAATCTATGTGGAACAGAGCCCCAACAAAAAAAAGAATTATGTGGCATTTTTAATCAGAGGATTAACCGCAAGAATACTTGGAAATGTAAGTACGATCAATGAAACTCTAACCTAGCATCACCACCGGAGCTCAAGAAATAATATTGAATGCAATAGAATGTAGAGGATTTTTCTTAAATCCCATATTTACCCAAAGAAAAAGAATTAGACCAGATAGTGTACCACTTGGAACTAGAAGGGACTATAGAGAATTCCATAAAAATAACAAATATATGTAGCAGTGGATAGTCAATAAGAAGATTATTAAGCCCCCTCATATAAGCTATAGGTATTTTTTAGCTAAACACATGTTTTCATATCCCATGCATTTGCCTATTATAGAACTATTCCCTTTTCCCCCCCCCCGTGGCCTCTTTTTATAATTTTTTATATATAAGTATCTCGATCGATTCCATACCTCGACCGAGGTATTTATTAACCCTCGGTCGAGGTTTT
This sequence comes from Pseudotsuga menziesii, assembly GCA_001517045.1. Classification (NCBI taxonomy): domain Eukaryota; kingdom Viridiplantae; phylum Streptophyta; class Pinopsida; order Pinales; family Pinaceae; genus Pseudotsuga; species Pseudotsuga menziesii. Next base: position 1,103 of record LPNX010247274.1, read on the forward strand.
AATACCTCGACCGAGGGTTAATAAATACCTCGGTCGAGGGCTGAAAAAAACCTCGGTCGAGGGCTTGAAAAAACCTCGGTCGAGATATTAAAACCTCGGTTGAGGGCTTGTTAAACCCTCGACCGAGGTTTTTTTTTTTGTTTTTGCCCAAAAGCGCTTGCCAAAAAGTGTTACCCAGGTCTGTGGATTCACCCTGCACCCTTCGGCATCCTACTTGGTCACATTGTATGTAAATAAGGTATGTTGGTAGATCCAATGAAGATTGCCCTGATCCTCAGTTTACCACCGCCGACGAATGTAAATATGCTCAGAGAAACATTGGGACATATAGGCTACTATCGCAAGTTTGTCAGACGATACGTTGCGATTACCACTCGCATGGAAAAGCTATTAAATAAATATGCCACTTTCGAATGGACTCTGGAATGTCAAGGAATCTTCGACACCCTGAAGACCAAGATGGCCTCTATGCCAATACTGGTTTTTCCTGATTGGAATAAAGAAGTCCATGTGCATGTTGATGCCTCTTCTACTGTGTTGGGGGTTGTTCTTGTGTAGCCAGGTGAAGGAGACTTGGATCATCCAATCACATATGTGAGTAGAAAGTTATCCTTTACCGAACAAAATTATACCACGACTGAAAGTGAAGGCTTGGAGATGGTTTATGTTATGTAAAATTTCAAGCACTACTTTTTGGGAGGACATTTCAAGATGTTCAGTGGTCATTCTGCTTTACAATACCTAGTCAATAAGCCTATGTTGGGGGGAAGAATCTATAGGTGGTTTCTTTTGTTCCAAGAGTTTGATTTTGAAATAGTGGTAAAGCCAGGACGATTGAATGCTGGCCTGGATCATCTGTCACATGTTGAGAATGGTGAAGAACCAACCAATATTAAGGATGGCTTGCCAGATGCACAATTATTCCAAATTGAAGTCGCAGATGATCACTATGCACCAATTATTCAATTTTTTTCTACTGGTGTCACTTTCGCAGACATGTCGACTAGCCAAACGAAGTAGCGGGTTGTAAAAGCCTCATATTTTCAACTAATTGCTGGGAAGCTATATAAACTTGGACCGGGTTAAATATTGCGATGGTGCATCTTACTGCATGAGCAAGGTCCCATTATAGAAGAAGCACATGCAGGAATTGTGGGAGGTCACTACGAAGGCCGTGCTACTGCATGAAAAGTGTTCCATGCTCGGCTATGGTGGCCCACATTGCATAATGATGCCATAGACTATGCGAGAAGCTTTGATGTCTGCCAACAGGTCGGTAAACCATCACAGAGGGATGAGATGCCACTGGTGCCGCAGGTGACTCTGCAACCGTTTAATAAATGGGATGTAGACTTTATGGGTCCTATCACTCCACTAGGTAAGTGCACTGGTGCCCATTATATTATTACTACAACTGACTACCTGAATCGGTGGGCATAAGCCACACCAGTCGTTGATTGTATCACTGGGACAGCAACACGGTTTATTTTTGAAAACATCGTGATGTGATTTGGGTGTCCTACAATCCTGATGAGTGACTAGGGCAATCACTTTGTCAACCAGACGGTAAAAGCGCTAACTGAGGAGATCTAGATACAACATAAGAGGAGTACACCATACCATCCATAGGAGAATGGTACCATTGAGGTCTTCAACAAAATTTTGGAGACAACACTGACCAAGGTATGTCAGATAACCGCGATGACTGGGACTTAAAAATTCCTACAGTTCTATGGGCCTATTGCACTACTTGAAAATGGCTAAAAGTTTAGACACCATTTAAGTTGGTTTATGGGAAAGAGGCAGTCATGCCTATGGAGTATATCGTTCCCAGTTTGCGCATTTCCGCAGCGACGGGTGTGGATGATTGTACTGCATTAGAAGACCATGATGTGCAGTTGATTTAGATTGAAGAAGATCATTTCATCGTAGGCTTCCACCAACAGGTTGCGAAGGATCGACAGAAGGCATGGCATGATAGCCATATTAAGCACAAACAGTTTGCGATAAGGGATTTGGTGCTGTTATACGACAGTAAGTTCATCAAGCATCCAGGTAAGTTACAAATGCACTTGTTAGGTCCCTATCTTGTTCAGTCCATTACATCTGGTGGTGTAGTTCAGTTACAATAGCCAGATGGCACAATGTTGCTAAAACTCATCAACGGGAGTCACTTAAATCCCTATAGAATGGGGCCGACGATGTGCACCATGTGAAGTATTGAGGAATTATCAAAAAAATGAGGATTTTAGTTCAGCAACACAAGGTGATCCATGAGGGAGAGGATGCACAAGGTTACAATTGTTAGCGGTAGTCGGTTGACCCTTTGCGAGAGTTGTCGGGCTGTGGGGTGGTCAAATCAAGTAATAAATGTAGGTAGTTAAACTGGTTGGCTGGAAGCGCTTGTTGAAGCGACCCGCATTAATGGGTGATCCGACCATTAGAAGCATAGGAGCGTCGACAGATTTGGCGTCATTAATACTTGACTTGGAAATAATGATGAAGTTAGATTTGGTAATGATGGATTTGGAATTGGAAGCAGCTATAAAACACCGCGCCGGATGTGTCGGATGGAATTATTCAGTTGCAAGAACAAAGGTAGCGGGTGAATTCTATGTAAAGTATTGAGCAGAGTGTTGAGTGAAGTGTAGTTCGAGTTGTTGAGCATCATTTCAGGTGTTGAGGGTTAAGGGATGTTAAACGACCTTGACGCTATTGAAATTTTGAGTGAGTATGAGTCCCTTGTTCGGCCCACAGTTGTGGAAGAGGAAGTCATGAGTATGTTGATGGGTTCGTCATCCATTCCGAAGTGGAAGTAGCCAACTCCAATACCCAATCCTACACCCCCAGAGAAAAGGAAGACTCACATGTCTGGGAAGGTGCGCGAAGAAGGCACTGCACAGACTCGGCTGTCGAGATTAGGAGCTGTTGAGTCCATGGCACCTCAAGGTGTCTCGGTGAATGATATTTTTGGATATGTCTCTCCTACGCATCTAGGAGCCAAGCCACGATAGATTTCAAAAACTCAGAAGTACCCTCCCAAGTTGCCAGCTCTACCGGAAGGGATGACATGCTCAGTAGATATCATCCCTGCGTTGATCAGGCTCAAGTTCGATGATCATGACCTACTTTTTCTTAAAGATGTCTGGGATGAGCCCTAAGAATCTGTCCATACGGCACCTCGTGGCCCCATTCAGCACATTCTAAAACCATGGTCTAGTGGATTAGAAAAGTCTGGGTTGTTGGGGATCATCAATATGCCCCATTTTCATCATTTGAATGAAGCACATGCGTGTGTAAAGCAATTGTTGGTGTGTTTCCATGGAGGGATGCTTTGGCTGAATACACTGAACCCTATCACTACAGACTTGATTGCAACTATTACTGTTTTTCCTAAGGCTGGGGAGGACCCGGCGCAATATATTCCTGGAAGAGATACGAATAAGAAGCTTGTGAATTAGCTGAAGGAGAGATTCAGGTTACAAAGGGATGGTCGTGCTTATCACATTGACAATATTAACTCGCAGACGATGCGCATTGGCACCATAATTTTTTCCAGCAAGGTTGTTCGTGGCAATCGACCGGTCCAATGCAATTCAGGTGTTGTCGCATGTTCCCGGAAATGTGCTGAGGGGGTACAAATGAATTGGTTGTTATTTTTGTTGAATCAGTTACTTGAAGATGCGCTTGCTGCTCAGAATGGGAGAACCTTTTCTTATAGTTGGTTGTTGATTGTTATCGCTCTTGTTTCTTGGATGGAACCAGAGGACTACCAACAAATGGAGGTTGAGGCAGTTAAGGTTTTTTTAGGAGCCCGCTATCAGAACCAATGGTGGGTCGAAGAACCCACTCACCAAACAAATTGTGCTATTCATTTCTGGATCTATTGGGAAGTGCTACAGGTGGCCACTGTTTCTGTTATGAGAGTTTTTCCCTATGTTGTGTCCAAGTATTAAACGATCCTTAGGTTTTCTATTCGACCCCACTCCATTCATATTCAAGCGAGGTGGGACCCTGATTGGAAATGGATGCCATTGCCTGATAAATCACCATAAAAGAGTTGGATTGCATTCTGGAAGATTGGCCAAGGGATTGATGCATCTTGGTGAGTCAAGAGGAGCTAGATAAGGAAGTACCCCCAAAGGTCCCTGAAGACCCTGCCCCACAGGAATTGAGCACCCATGACATTGACAACGAGTCATCGATGTATTATGAATATATAGCACATCCTCTGTGGGAGGAGACTCGCACCAAGTGGCATTAGGAGTACGAGGCTGATAATGGTACCATATCAGGGATGGAAGACTAGCTGCAACGGCTTATCAAAGCCGTCACTGATTCATCGACGACTATGACTACGACGATCCATGAATCTAATCATGAAGAGTTTAGTGCAGTAAGAAATAAACTAAATTCTATTTTTGATATTATTTCCAAGCAACCATTAGCAAGAACTCTGTTGTAGGATAGCTTGTCGATTAGCATTGAGCCTCGATCCAGGAATGTGCAAGTTCCCCCGACTGCGATCAACACCGGCAGCAAAGAAGTTCATCAATGACTGCTCCCAATCAAGAGCGTAAATTTGGACCCAAAGAAAATGTCAGCCATCGCATTAGTTGAGTTGCAGCATCGCGTCACACTGGAGTTGGCAGAATGGAAGAAAGATTTAGTCAAGGGATATGTTCAATCCCAAAATACTACTGCAAAGCTACAGAAGGAAGCAGAGGAGATACACCAGGTCCACGTGTAGTTATAAGAGGAGAAGTTACAAGAAATCAACCAACTGAAGATGAAATAGGCCGAGTTGCAAGGAAAGGATGCTGAAGAGATTACCGACCTCAAAAATGTGCAAGACTGCTTGATTTTTGAATAGGCACAACTGTTTGTAAGGTGCAACAAAGTTGATAAGGCTATCTTTGATGCCTTCCATAACATTTTTGACAACACCATGGTGCTCACCCTAGTCGAAAAGGCTAAACGATTGGGGAAAACTATGGTTCAGCTTCAGGAAAATAACTTGTTGCTCCAGGCCTAGGTACAACCCACAACACCACCAGAGCAGTTTGCAAAGCGCAAGACCTCCATTGATGGAATTGCTACTCAGTTCGGTACCATGGAGAAAAAGGCTAAAACCATTATGGAGGCGACCATGCATTTTTGGCAAAGTTTTGTTCAAGATTAGCAACTTGATCAACTGACTGCACAAGTGAAAGAGGCATAACGTTAGATGACAACCCTGAAGACATCACTGAAGGCCATTCTTCTGATGGTATAGATCACCCGGGCCATAGAACTAAAGGATCTACAACAACGAGCTGCTCGTGCCCAAGAACGCCAAGAAAAGCGCTGTGAACAACTCGATGAATTCCCAGAAATTGGTGGCCAGTTGGCTGTTAAGGCCGTTGCGATGCTCGAGGACATTCAAGAAGTTCGACAAATGGTCGACAACAAGCCTAGTGAGGAGCACCCTATCCAACATACTTTGACTAATTTTCAGAGTATCACAAGTAAAGTTCAACTGCAAGTTCATGAAATTGCACACCAATTTGAATATTTTAAGGAGAAGACTTTGACACACACCCTGTTGACATGACATGGCTCGAGGGTGAGCGACAAAACTATGTTGGGGGCCTACTGGCAAGGGGTTAGGGCGAGTGAGTTGCGCAGCGTCGTGGTACCATGCAAGGTAAGATCAGTGCGCTAAGCAAATAACAGCTTTTTGAATATTTTATGTATACTTTGACCAAGTTTTGTTGCAATAGGTTAGTAGCAGTTAGAATTCAGTTATTAGTTGTTGGCTGTGCTGGGCAGACCCGGGTTTACTATAATCAACCAACAACACCCCTAACTTACTGGCCCTTTCGGCTACAGACCACAAAGCGGCCTGAAGTCTCACCCAAAGTGATTCTAATGGGTTGGCCAAGGACTCAAGTGTCTTGGACCAGGTTCTGTGGCAATCCTACCTGCGGCTTGCAGTTCCCCTGGCTGCAAGGTCTCTTTCTCTGCACGTCGCGCGACCTTCTGCTCGCGTCGTGTGATCTCCTTGTCTCGCAACTCTTCTAGCCGCGAGATATTCCCTTATACCGTCGTGCACTTTCCCTGACTCATGATATCTCCGTCCTTATTGAATCATCGCGCACCGTGCGACACGCAGCTCCTGCCCAACGCTAATTCCTCAACCTATGGTATCGCGCACCGCAGCTCCTCTGCCGATGCGGTATCACCTCTCTGTGATATCCTACCTCCGTGGTTTAGCGCGCTTAGCGTTGCTCATGTCGACGTGCAAGAATTAACATACAAGGCTATTAAATACTGCAACTAGTGACTCTTTCACGCAAAGCATAAATGAACCATATACAACATGCCAAAGACTTTCGACTTATGTTTATCCTTCTATGTTATTGTGAACTGATTAACACCTTCATTCATTAAACTATAAAAAAAGTCCATGAAATGACTGAGAAATGCATAAGTAAACATAACACATAAACCAATCACATAACACTTGATTTTAACGTGGTTCACCTCCAGGATGGAAGTTACGTCCACAGACCTCTATTTTTATTATAGCTTGGGGGAAGGTAAAACACAGTTCTGCTGCACCGCATATGTAGCTCAAGATCTTCTCTCTTAGATCTCTTTTATTCTCTATATTTCTCTCCTACAATATACTCTTCCCTCTCTATCGATCCCTGTGGATCATTACATGCATGCTCTATAAGACAGCTACTGGTTACAGTAAGATTGCTACCACTAATAACAGAACCAGAGCTAACTCTATTACAATACAAGATAACTATGAGCTAACAGACTCAATGGCTAACTATATGTTACCCGACTAGCTGGATGGCCTAAAATGCCCAAAATGCCAACCTTTTACAATACAAAATATATCCCTTTATAGGCAGCCCGAAGGTCTTGCCATTACAACACTATGGGCCTGTCCCAACAGTAACCCAAACCCTACCTAGTGACAATCGGCCATATCTGTACTTGAGGTAACCGCTTTCCGTCACACCACAGCTCTCTGCAGTCTTCCATGCTTCCCGGCACTAATCATGGGTACTATGCACTGCTTCACTTTTCTGTCCTTTGTCTTCAATGCTTCAGCCTCATTGCTCCTTATCCTTTATGAGGGTCGCTGAGCCCTCCTGTCTTCCGCCGCTGCCTTCAATGCAGTGGGTGAGCTCTCTCTTCTCGGTTGCTCAGGTACCGTTTCCTTTCTTGACTTCTCTATCTAAAAATTCATGGTTTTCGGCTCTGCTCTGCAACTGGAAACGTGCTACGGCCTCGTAGCTCTGTCTTATCTTCTTTCCGCCAAAACTTATCTCTCTGCTAAACTAGCAGCTTCTTCTGTAGCTGTGGGACCCTGCTCCAACAGTCCCCTAACACTTACTTCTGGCCCGTCCTCGAGCCACTTCCAGCGGGATTCTCCTACTGTAGCTTTGCCTTGGATTCCTGCGAAGTCCTCTGCAACCTGTCTCGAAGTCCTGTGACTTCCTTCTGCATCACTTCAACATGCTCTTTATAGTTTCTGTAACTTGGTTCGCTGGGTTCTCTTATCCTTCCTGCTCGATGTCATGGTCTCGCTCTCGTCGCTCCTGAAACATTTTAAGAGCCTTCTAGTGTTTGAAAGGTTTTCCACAGATATCCTTTCCTCTTTATCTGGGTTATAACTTTTATCACAAGAAAAATCTGTATCTTCTAGCCTTCTCAAACATTTCATTCAGTCTGGAGCCTTGTATATGAAAGAGATACAAACCATGAATTCCGTTTTGAGAACAAGCCTTTGTCTGCATTCTGGAATTCTACCGACTGCTAGGTTTGCTGTCTTCTTCCACTTTTCTTCTCTTCGAGGTGCTCCAGGTACACATGCTTCCTCTGATCATCAGATTTTTGTTTTGTTGCCTCCACAATCTCTTGTTCTTTTATTAGCTGATCAGATAGGTTGGCGACCTTCTCCCATTGCTTTCTTTTTCTCATTTTTACTTTCCGCCTAGCGGGAGATTTCTTCTCATCATTCTTCTGCTCTACTTTCTTATCTTCAGTGATCGGCTCGGTGTTCTTCTTCTCCTTAGCAGAGACTTTGGTGACAACTTCTACTTCTGGCGCTTGACTCTTCATCCTTAGCGACTGTCTGACTTGTATTGTACTTAATTTTACAATCCTGGGCGGCGTCGTCATGGCGGACCTATGGCCACCAGGGTTGAAGCATCTCGGCATGTCTTCTAGAGGTTCGTCCTCGAACAGAACCGTCTTAGTACAAAACGACGGACGTGTAATGGCTGCAACTTCTGAAAATCATAGCACTCTTGTAACAAACTTATCTCTTCACAGGGAATTCTTAACAATGCACTCTACAGCTCTCGATTTTTTTGCAAATGTAACCGTCCCAATTGAATACTTTCTGCTTTTATGCCCAATACGATAATCCCAGACGCAACGGTCATCTAGACTGAACCTGTCGGTCGTCATCAATGCCTGGACAACACCACACCCGTCATCCGATCCTTAATAAATGAGGAAATCCGATCGAATTTCCCTCAAAGCGTGTGTGTACAGGCGCCGGTCTCGTTGGATATTTTCCAAATCTGGAAAAAATTATTATAATGCTGCCAAATATACAGTAAGATATACTGGTCATTACCTCATTAACTACCTGTCAGATGGTGACTTGACTGGCCCTCTGTCGGTTGCAAAACTGAGTACATGGCACGGGGAAACATCGCACTGCCGCGATGCGACTCTGCATCACCTGCGTAAAACAATACTACTTTTTTTTCTTTTTTTTTTAAACGAACTAACCTGATGCGATTCCTCATACTTAGAATAATACCTTCCGGTGTAGACTAGTTCCCGATGCGATGCCTCCTTTCAACTACACTGGACATCTGCACCACCATAAACTGGCTAAGCTAGGGCTGAGAGGCGGGGTGGCTATCACTATAGAGCTTAAGCCTACTGCCATTAATCCATGTGGGAAGAAGCTCCCCATTCAGCTGGATGAGCTGAATGGCACCTCCCTCTGTGAATTGTTGTATCTGATATGGCCCCAGCCAATGCGTCTTGAACTTTCCTAGAAACTTAATGAATTTACTGTCATAGAGGAGCACTAGGTCTCCGATTTGGAAAGTCTTACTCTTAATGTGTCTATCATGCCAATATTTTTCTCGTGCTTTCTGGACTTTCTGGTGGAATCCGGTGATGAATCTGTCTTCTTCTAAGGCAAGCAGCTGTGCTAGCCTTTCCTCCACTGTGTCTGTATCAGTCATCCCGGTAATCTGAGTGATTCTTAAACTGGGAAGAATATACTCCATATGCATAATAGCCTCCTGTCCCTACACCAAGATGAAAGGTGTGTGTCCCGTAAGTTTCTTGCATGTGGTCCTGTACGCCCATAATAGAGCGTTAAATCTGAGGTCCCAATCATTCCTTTGGCTATTGTAGATCTTAGTAAGAGCATTTTCTAAAATCTTATTAAACGCATCCACCGTACCATTAGCCTGGGGGTGGTAGGGAGTGCTCTTATGGTGCTGAATCTAGAATTCTTCTGTCAACGCCTCAATGGTGATGTTCAAGAAATGTGTACCTTGATCACTCATCAAAATTACTAGGCATCCAAATCTACTGATGATGTTTTCAAAAAGGAACTGTGCGGCTGTAGCAGCATCACAATTTCTTACTGCTTTGGCCTCTGCCCATCTGGTGAGGTACTCTGTTCCAGTGATAATATATCTCACCCCAGTGCACTTTCCTGGTGGGTTGATAGGACCCACAAAGTCTATAGCCCACTTGTCAAATGCGCGCAGCGTGACCTGTGGTCACAACGGCATTTCATCACGTCGCGAGGGTTTTCCTACCCTTTGGCAGATATCGCAACATCTGCAAAATTCCTTGGTGTCTTTGTGCAATGTAGGCCACCATAATCCTACCTCCAGGATTTTCTGCACAGTCAGCTTTCCTGCGAAATGACCTCCTGCGGTTCCTGAATGTGCCTCTCTGATAATAGCATCTTTTTCATGTGGCATCACACATCTGCGCAGAACTTCATCCGAACCTAACTTGTATAGGTGTCCTGCGATGAGGGTGAAGTCTTCTGCTTTAACAAACAACTGCTTCTTTTGCTGTTTAGTAAACTCATCAGGTGCTACTCCTGTAGTGAGAAATTGAATAATATCGGCATAGTACTCATCTGCGATCTGGATAGAAAACAACGGCGCATCTGGCAGATTATCGTCTAGGTTACTTGGCTCTTCTCCTGATTCTATTCGTGACAGATGATCAGGTCCGGCATTCAGTCTGCCTAGTTTCACGATGATTTCAAAATCATACTCTTGAAAGAGGAGTAACCATCTGCATATTATCCCCCCTAACACTGGCTTATTGACCAAATACTTTAACGCGGAATGGTCAGTGAACATCTTAAACGAGGCACCCAACAGGTAGTGCTTGAACTTCTGCAGCGCGTACACCATAGCTAGGCCTTCTCTTTCTGTTGTGGTGTAGTTCTTTTCTGATGTCGAGAGCTTTCTGCTGGAGTATACGATAGGATGGTCAATGTCCCCTTCTCCTGGTTGTGTTAAAACAACCCCTAATGCAATTCCAGACGCATCCACATGTACATGAAATGGCTTAGTCTAGTCTGGAAATACTAAGATGGGTGCTGTAACCATTTTTTCTTTAAGTGTGTCTAGACTCTGCTGACATTCCTCATTCCATAGGAATTTTACATCTTTCTTTAGCAATTTCTCCATTGGTGCTGTAATCTTTGTGTAGCCCTTGATGAACTTTCTGTAGTACCCGGTATGACCAAGTACTGTCCTCAGTTGCTTGACTGAGTTGGGTGCTGGAAGATTTACAATGATGGCGATCTTTGCGGGATCTACCATCAAGCCTTGTCTGCAAACAATGTGACCCAACAAAATACCAAATGGTGCACAAAATATACATTTCTTCAAGTTTAGAGAAATCTGGTACTGCCTACATTTCTCTAACATCAATCTTAAGTCTCCTATGTGCTTGTCGATTAGTCCAAATATAGTCCAATCGTCAAAATATACTTCTAATAATTTATGGATGTATTCTTTAAATACAGCAACTACTACTCTAGAAAATATAGCTGGTGCATTCTTAAGACCAAAGGGCATTACCGTATACTGGAACAAGCCCCATTCTGTTGCAAAGGTGGTCTTGGATCGATATTTTGGATGTATTCTGATCTGATGGTAGCCTGAAAAGCCATCGGTGAAGGAGTATACCTCCTGTCCTCCCATGTTGTCTAATACCTCATTAGTGAACGGTGTCAGAAATGGATCGTGAAGCGATGCATCGTTGAGCTTGCGCAGATCGACACAGATCCTGATGTCCCCTTTTGTTTTCTTCTCTTGCACAACCATGGGGCTAACCCATTTGCTTTCTCCACTGGTTCAATGATGCCTACTGCTAGCATCTTATCAATCTCATCCTTAACTTTTTCTTTGTAGCGCGGATTCAATCTATATGAGCGCTGCTTGACTGGTCTCGCATCCTCCTTCAATGGTATCCTCATAACTCCCAGGTCTCCAACTATTCCCTTCATCTCTGTGAACTTGGTGGGAAATAGGTCCTGATAGTCATGTAACAAATCTGCAATTTGTCTGACTGTTTCATCGTTCCAATAGTCTCCAATAGAGGCAAACTTAGGTTCTGCGTCTGTGCCAATATTGATATTTTTAATCTTGATGGGTTCGGTGATTGCTGGAATCTCTAACTGTGGTCCCCCAACATCGTGAGTCCCTTCTGACTCCAAAATGTTGGTGTTGCAAGGATCCTCATCCTCATCCTTATCTTCATTGTCTGGCTTTACTGCGAAATTATAGCACTCTAGCGCGGCTTGCAACTGGATGGCCCACTGAGGTTGAGCCTGCACTGAGATGGCACAGTCCTCAAATATCTTGATCTTGATTATGTCTAGGGCCTGAGCAACACTTGGATGCTCTGATTCAAACGTGAATGTGAGTAGGAAACTGTTTGTCATAAGTGACCATGTGGTCGTCCCCTTGCGCAACTTGGTCTCTGTGTACCAGTTCCTTGGAACTGTGTCCAATGTGTGAATGAATCTGTGAACCCATTCATTCTCGGGAATGTTCGACCAGTTCTGTTCACATGTCTGAATGTGTGCCCTGGGACCAGTTTCTCCTGTGTACTTTTTCTAGACATACTCTCTATCAACAGAAAATCTGATTGCCATCAATCTTTTAATATCATCCCATGATGCGATATTCTCTTTATGCGCATACCACCATCTTGCAGGTGTGGCTCGTACTGCAAGGTCCATAGCTGCGATCCTCTGCTCGTAAGGAATATGTTGCTCAAACTGCTCAAGGAAGTCCTGGATATCTATCATACCATGATATGATGGAATCTCAATGATCTCTGCGCCAATCCATCGCAGTGACTTACTCATAAACGCACATCTGCGCGCTGAGACTTCGTAAAGTCTATTCTGCCAGTTCTCTAGACCAACATCGAAATTCGATGCGCATGAGCTGTCACATCACCAACTAATGTTCCCCTCTTTGGTTGGATTGATGTAGTCATTTTGGTTGGAAGTCATCTGGTAGAGACTATCCATGTTATGTTCCTCCTCCTCTGCTCGAATAGGTTCAATGTATCTAGGACCCTAGTGAGGATCCAACGGCGCGATGACCCGGATTTGCGCATCCTCAAAGTTCATTTTTCTTCTCTTTAGGTCAATGACAGCCTTGCTACCGATCGCCCAATCGATACTTAATAATGCTGGATACGGTCGACTGTCGCCAATGATTTCTATAACCTCGAAGTCCGCAAAACTGCAAACTCCATCAATGTCAACTGGCACCTGCGACAGTCGACCCAATGGTGATACTCGCTGTTGATTAGCTAATCTCAGGTGGATAGGCGTTCTTACTAACTGAGGGCTACCCATCTGTTCCCATGTCTTCTTGGTTAGGAAATTCACCTTTGATCCTAGATCTAAGACGACTTCGTCCATTTAAAACTCTCCAATCTGTGCTGTGAGCTTCATCTCTCTTCCAGTCCTTGTATATCCTGTAATATTATGAACAACATGGTGTGCACTGCCCGAGAGAGAAGGTTGCTAACACTGATATATGATGTGCTATAGCTCGCCGATATCTTTTTCATTTCTCACGATTTTCAAGCAACTGCGCAAGAAGGATTGTACACTTCTTGTCGATTCATCCTCGTTGCATCTTCCCAATGTGGTAGCCTGCAGTATCTGTTCAAGGCTATCGCCACAAGGTGCTTGCTACGGTACGCCCATAGACGGTGGTACCTATGATCCTGATTGCGTAGGTTCATCAAAGGAAGCCTTGGCTTCATGAAGTGTCTCTTTATTCTTCTATAGGTCGAGTGTTGTTGCTTTACTAGGAGCTCTACGCACCCACTCCTGCCCTATGTTCTTTTCGGTCTCCTGCGATGTCCTACTAGTAGAAACATCGCTACGAGTCACAATATTGACTCTTGGGTCTGGCTCTACCTGCTCAGCAGCAATAAGCTGGATTTTCTGGTGTACTGCTGGCTTAGGGTCTTTTATCTTAGCTATCAAGGTAGGACACTCCTCTATGGTATGATCATAAGATTTGCAGTAGTTACAAGTGGTAGTGGGGCTCTGACAGTCCCTAGCATAGTGTCCTACAACTCTGCAGTTATAACAAGTGATTGGTCCGTGACCACGGCCAAAACCTTCTCCTCTGTCGAAGCCTTCTCCTCATGCAAAGCCTCCTCCATTGCCTCGTCCTCTGAATCCTCCTCCACGGCCACCATAAGCCGGATCAGGCTGTGGTCCTGCTGCTGGACCCTGTGTTTTTGACTGGACTCTGTATATGTCATGTTTTCTATCTAACATGAGATCATAGGCTCGGCAATCCTGTTCATCATGTCCGACAGACTTGCAGAAGACACAGTATAGGTTCTTAGGTGTCTGTACATACTTCTGAAGCAAAGGGCATTGCTGAGGCGGATGTCCTTATGTTTTGCATATTTCACACCATGGCCCTTGCATTCATGGTAAGGGGTTAGGAGCCCCTGACACTAAATATTCTGCAAAGACTGGACAGTTGTCTTTGGTATGACCCTGTGCTTTACATCGTAAGCACCATATGTCTTGCATAACCTCTTTCCCTTTCTTAAGTTCATGTATCTGTAGCGTGAGGTTGGCCAACTGGTTCTGTAGAGTTTTCATGCCTACGCTGGTTTCAGCTAAAGGTGAAGCTTCTAGCTTCATCGCCATCTCCAACGCGTCATCCTGCGTCTGGAGTTTCTGCTGCATTAGTGGCAATCTGATGTGAGGGAGCAGCGCTGCAATAAACCATTCCTTATGCTGCTCCAGCGCAAACTCAAAGCTTACTTGGTCTATAAGAGCTTTGAATTTCTGATCAAAGTCCCATACTGACTCTGATGGTAGCTGCTTAATATCCTTGAGCTCTATTATCCACTGAGACTTAGACTTAGGTTTCTTGAACTCTTTAATCATGGCGTTCTTGACCTGGGCAAGTGTCTTGGGTACTGTGGTATACTTTATGTACCATGTTAAAGCTCGATCTCTGAGCGTGGTGACCAACTGCACAAGTTTAAGCTTATCATCGTTGATTTTTTTAATGGTCCACATGACTTCGCATAGAAACCAATGCTGTTCTGGGTCCTCTGCTCCTGTACCCTTAAAGGTAGGTAGCTTCATATCATCTCCCATTCTATTTCTCTATGGTGGGTTCTGATTGACTGGATTACTACCACTCGGCGGTGTAGGTGAAGGGGATGTAGCAGTAGTAGGTACTGTCTGTGAGCTACTAGATGGAGTACCTACGGCATTACTCTGAGTCCCAGTCTGTTTCTGTGGGGTATAGGGATGGTAAGGGATACCCCCCTCTGGTTCTTCTGTGGCACTAGGACTCGGTTGCCTAATATTGTCTGAACTATCTCCAAATATAGGAGAGCTGAAAGCTACTTTATATTTCTTGCCACTACGTGTTCGTCCAATGTCATCAAAATCACTTTCAAACTCTTGTGACATTACTATCTTTACTTATTCATCTGAAATCATGTCCATTACTCATTTTTCATGTAGCAGCATCTTAATGGACAAGTTTAGAGATTTTAGGTACTTACCACGATATCCTTTGAAGAAGTACCACTCAGCCTGTTAGAATAATCAACCCATAGTATTTACCCACTTAGACATTAATTCATTTATTTTTGTCTTATTTGCCTAGTCCATGAGTCCCACCATGTGCAAGTTGCTAATTGCCTATCCATAGAGGTCAAACTTGCCATCTTTGACTCATGTAGCGCTTGGGAAAGCCTTAGAAATCAAATATGCTTTATTCCTGGCCTCCTAGGCGCCCTTCTGCTTTTTCAGTGTTTTAAGGCACATAGGAAAGCAAGACTAGGTGAGGTGAATCAGCTTTGTTGCCTCTTCCTCCTCCACTCTTTCCTCCATGAAAAAGCATGTATGAGCTTCCATTCCACCACTCATTAGCTTTCCCATGCGCCCTTGCCAATTCGTGAGCCTCATGACAGATTTGGGATCAACTTTTTACACCTATGGGGGATTTGCCTATTTTGGGTAAGCCTTCTTTATGCTAGCTTTGGATGCCTCCTTATGCATTCGACCTATTGATGTATTCTATATATTCAGCAACCTATGTTATTATAGGGTTGTCTATTGTACACTGAGTTAATATAATTTTGTGTTACAGCTCCATTTTCAGTCTCCATTGTTGACAATTTTGCATGATCAATTGTAATTTGTTGTGAGTGAAATTAATCTATCGCTGGTCAGAATTTATACATGGTATCAGAGCCATTGTAGGTTATTACTCTCCTTCAAAAATTGTTTTGCAGGTTCGACATCAAGACTGGGAGCCTTCTACTGACAGCCGGGACAGATTTTCTAAAGCTATGGATTCACAGAAAACTATCTTGACTCCCTTCAACTATTTTGAATGGAAATCAGAGATGGAGATCTTGTTGAGAGCGAAAGGCATCTACAGGGTGACTATGGCAACGGAAGCAGAGCCCAATGCAGCTGTAGAGAAGATCAAATGGCACAATCGGAGAGATGAGGCTTATGGCCTCCTATGTCTCAGTATTTCCTGAGACCTCCTTTTCCATCTCAATGGATTAACTTCACTGGATCAAGTATGGGAGAAGCTGTCTGATATTTTTGGAAAGACAGATGAGATGAGGGGACATCAGATCGAAAATGAGCTGATTTCTCTGAGTCCCAACAGCTT
>LPNX010247274.1:19669-141855 GCA_001517045.1 Pseudotsuga menziesii
TTTGCTGATAAAATTCATAATGCAAGATTTCAAAGCAAGCAAAACTCCTTTCCTTTCAGGAGTGAAGCCGGAGGAAGATGATTATCCACCGATGGTAAACAACACTTTGTATAGACAGTTGATTGGATTTTTATTGTATTTGACACATACTCAACCTGATATTTGTTATGCAGTCAGTCTTGCTTCTAGATTCATGGATCAGCCCCATGAGATCCATTGGAAAGCAGCCAAGAGGATCCTTAGCTTTGTTCAGCGAACAAGGACACATGGGATTTTCTATAAAGCCAATTCTGACCTTGAGTTAATTGGTTTTACTGACAGTGATTGGGCAGGTGATAGCACAGATAGGAAATCCACTTTAGGTTATGTGTTCATGCTTGCAGAAGGGCCAATCAGCTGGTCAAGCAAGAAACAGAGTGCCATTGCACTCTCATCTACAGAAGCTGAGTACAGAGGAGTTGTCAATGCAGCAACTCAGTGTTTATGGTTGCAGGGTTTACTTGGAGAGTGTGGTTTCGAACCTGAGTACTCAACTACCATCTACTGTGATAACCAGAGTACCATTCGAATCTGCAAAGATCCAGTTCAGAAGCAGAGAACCAGACACATTGAGATTCACATGCACTACATCAGAGAGCTTGTGCATGATGGCACCATTCACCTACTCTTCTGTTCATCTTCAGAACAAGTAGCTGATATCTTCACCAAAGCATTTTGTGAGAAGACATTCAGCAATCTCAAATCACTGCTGGGGATTGCTGATCATGCTGTCAAAACATGAGTAGAGACAAGATTCTACAATTTTGTTTTACAGTCCATGTTTAAGGGAGGATTTTCCCAAGTTGGTTTTGCCTCTTTCCTTGGTTCATATGGACTTGCAATATGTAAAAGGGTGACTAAGCCTTGTTGCTAGGACCTATATTTTGATTTATTACTCATAAAGTCAGGCTTAAGGGGGGGTGTTAGAATAATCAACCCATAGTATTTACTCACTTAGACATTAATTCATTAATTTTTGTCTTATTTGCCTAGTCCATGAGTCCCACCATGTGCAAGTTGCTAATTGCCTATCCATAGAGGTCAAACTTGCCATATTTGACTCATGTAGCGCTTGGGAAAGCCTTAGGAATCAAATCTGCTTTATTCCTGGCCTCCTAGGTGCCCTTCTACTTTTTCTGCTTTATTGCCTGCTTTTTCAGTGTTTTAAGGCACATAGGAAAGCAAGACTAGGTGAGGTGAATCAGCTTTGTTGTATCTTCCTCCTCCACTCTTTCCTCCATGAAAAAGCATGTATGAGCTTCCATTCCACCACTCATTAGCTTGCGCATGCGCCCTTGCCAATTCGTGAGCCTCATGACATATTTGGGATCAGCTTTTTACACCTATGGGGGATTTGCCTATTTTGGGTAAGCCTGCTTTATGATAGCTTTGGATGCCTCCTTATGCATTCGACCTATTGATGTATTCTATATATTCAGCAACCTATGTTATTACAGGGTTGGCTATTGTACACTGAGTTAATATAATTTTGTGTTACAACTCCATTTTCAGTCTCCATTGTTGACAATTTTGCATGATCAATTGTAATTTGTTGTGAGTGAAATTAATCTATTTCTGGTCAGAATTTCTACACAGCCTCGCTGAAGCTTTTTCTCTGGTCGACTGCAAATTTTGTAACAAAGCCTCCTAGCACACTCGCAAGCCAGAAGTCCACTGCTCTCGTAATGGGATTCTCGAGGCTCTGCACAGTCTGAATCAGCTCCGGTGTCCAGACAATGTTTCTCTTCTTTTTGAATATGTTCCTATCTATCAACTTTGATAACTAGTCGTAAATCTCGTTTCCATAGGTTGAAAAAAATATCGAGTGTATATCTAAAGTGATATGCTTTTGTAACCAGTCCTCTGTGCTCAATTTAGGGCTCTGATTTTCTTTCTTGGCAAAATCCCTTAAGTTTGAATCCAGCCACTGGTGAAACTCTTCTCTAGTAGGATTCCAATAGAACATTAGCGCTCAGTCGTTCAAAACCGGAAATGGAACCATTTGTTGGCTGTGCTGGGCAGACCCGGGTTTACTATAATCAACCAACAACACCCCTAGCTCACTGGCCCTTTCGGCGACAGAACGCAAAGCGGCCTGAAGTCTCACCCGAAGTGATTCTAATGGGTTGGACAAGGACTCAAGTGTCTTGGACCAGGTTCTGTGGCAATCCTACTTGCGGCTCGCAGTTCCCCTGGCTGCGAGGTCTCTTTCTCTGCGTGTCACGCGAACTTCTGCTCGCGTCGCGCGATCTCCTCGTCTCGCAGCTCTTCTAGCCGCGAGATATTCCCTTATACTATCGTGCACTTTCCCTGACTCGTGATATCTCCGTCCTTATCGCATCGCCATGCACCGTGTGACACGCAGATCCTGCCCAACGCTAAGTCCTCAACCTACGGTATCGCGCACCGCAGCTCCTCTGCCGATGCAGTATCACCTCTCTGTGATATCCTACCTTCGCGGTTTAGCGCGCTTAGCATTGCTCGTGTTGATGTGCAAGACTTAACATACAAGGCTATTCAATACTGCAACTAGTGACTGTTTCACGCAAAGCATAAATGAACCATATAAAACATGCCAAAGACTTTCGACTTATGTTTATCCTTCTATGTTACTGTGAACTGATTAAAACCTTCATTCATTAAACTGTAAACAAATTCCATGAAATGACTGAGAAATGCATAAGTAAACATAACACATAAACCAATCACATAACACTTGATTTTAACGTGGTTCACCTCCAGGATGGAAGTTACATCCACAGAACTGCGTTTTTATTATAGCTCGGGGGAAGGTAAAACACAGTTCTACTGCACCGCATATGCAGCTCAAGATCTTCTCTCTTAGATCTATTTTCTTCTCTATATTGCTCTCCTACAGTATACTCTTCCCTCTCCGTCGATCCCTATGGATCGTTACATGCATGCTCTATTACAGTAAGATTGCTACCGCTAATAACAGAACCAGAGCTAACTCTATTACAATACAAGATAACTATGAGCTAACAGACTCAATGGCTAACTATATGTTACCCGACTAGCTGGATGGCCTAAAATGCCCAAAATTCCAACCTTTTACAATACAAAATATATCCCTTTATAGGCAGCCCGAAGGTCTTACCATTACAACACTGTGGGCATGTCCCAACAGTAACCCAAACCCTAACTAGTGACAGTCGGCCATATCTGTACTTGAGGTAGCCGCTTTCCGTCACACCACAGCTCTCTGCAGTCTTCCATGCTTCCTGGCACTGATCATGGGTACTATGCACCACTTCACTTTTCTGTTCTTCGTCTTCAATGCTTCAGCCTCGTTGCTCCTTCTCCTTTATGAGGGTCGCTGAGCCCTCCTGTCTTCCGCCGCTGCCTTCAATGCAGTGGGTGAGCTCTCTCTTCTCGGCCGCTCAGGTACCATTGCCTTTCTTGACTTTTCTATCTAAAAATTCATGGTTTCCAGCTCTGCTCTGCAGCTGGAAAAGTGCTACGACGTTGTAGCTCTGTCTTATCTTCTTTCTGCCAAAACTTATCTCTCCGCTAAACTATCAGCTTCTTCTGTAGCTGCGGGACCCTACTCCAACATTAGTGGACCCTTGATGTAAAGGCATAAGCCTATTTATAGATCCATTTTGAGGAGTCATGAAAGAGTCATATGTTATGTGTGAGTAGTTGTGAACAATTGTATGTGATCTCATGGGTGGTAGCAAGGGATAAGATCTGGTGCAACCTGTTTTATGGAGAATTTTATGTTTTGACTGTGATTTTATCTAGGCTTCTTTCTGACGTATGCAATCTCTGGTTTTGGAGAAGGATTGTGCAATGTGGGATATTTGCGTAAGGTTAATATATGATGCAATTTTTGCCTGTTGTTATAGATCTATTATGATGCTATGACTCTATTTTGTTACAATGACATGCTATAGATATGATTTAGTTTGTTCCTGCTATTGGATCTGTTGGTTTTAAGTTGATGCAATCTATGTTTCTGTAACCATTTGATGCACTATGATGTTCCATGAATAGTGCTGCGATATTTTGATATTGTATGATGGTCACAAAAGCTATGATCTCCCTCTGTCCGATCCCCATATCCTCCTCTCCCACAGTTGGAAACTTGGTTCTGACAGCTCTCCCTTGAACGCTTCGGGTGAGACTTCATCTGCTTCATAGACATTGTTGAGAAGGATAAAACCTATCTAGGCCAGTGCTCAGGGAGATTGTGCTGCAGGGAGTCGACAATATGGGAACCCTTGTCAATGAAGCTTTGTTGTTGGGTTTCTCCAACACTCTTCTAGAGTATGAAAAAAAGTGTGAACCCCCTCATCTCTGGGCTACAATGTCCATAATGTCTAACACTCAATCAAATGAATGGTGGGGTCATTTCATCTATCATATCTCCCGGTATGATAGACCTATACATCGCTAAAATGGACCAACATCAATATGCAGCACTGCTCCTAGTCATGGATTGTCCATTTGTGTGTCGCCCACCATCGAGCCAGAGTATCCTTTAGTGCTACATCAAGAGCTAGTAACCTTTTCGGTTCAAACACCTTCTCTTCAAATTCTTGACAGAACTCATACAGTCCCAGAAGTCATTCGTAAATGGGAAACTCAACAGTCTCAGTTGCAACATGTTGGAGAGACTATGTAATCAACCTGCACTTCCTAAATGATACCTTATGCAACCGATTCTGCCAATTCTCCAAATCATCATCAGAGTCAAAGGAAGCGGAACTTACACTATGCCATCCAAGTTCACGATTGATAGTAGGATGGATATAGTCCTCAGAAATTTTATAAGCATGATCCCAACTTCTCTTGATTTCATCTTTTACTGGTTTGATATATCATAGTCCTTCCTAAGGGTCCATTGGAGAAATGGCCCTAACATACTAGTTTTCAAATGTCATAACACGTTTTTGAAGTTGATAACTTCCATGCTATCATTAGCCCATCCAATTCCTAGCAGAGCAGGATAGGAACCGCCATCTCCTACAACTTCTATCACATCAAATTCAGCACATGTTTTCATACTTTCAATGTCAACAACCAAGTTTGAAACACGACCAATGGGATGAACCTTCGCTTGGTTTTCTAAACGCAGCTATACAGGTGACCATCCAATGTTGGCTTTCCCATCAATTGCCAAGTTTTCTTTGTCGGGATGTTTACATCTAATCCAATGTCCAAAATGGCCGAGTCAACCTCATAATCTCCAATCTGAACATTCATCCTCATCTCCTTGCGTGTCTTCCTTTTTTGCAAGGAATTCACAGCGGAATCCTTCAATGTCTTATCTGGGAGGTGCAATAATGCCTCAAGCTCAACAAGGGCATTCAAATCCTTTTCCAGCGATAGAAAAATTTCAAAGAACTTGTGTAGGGTACCATACGGTTGCGATGGTCCTACCTCTACAAATGGATCGAAAGCAAATGGCATATCAACAATTGGTAACTTACCTAGATTTCTCCCGATTTCATTCTTTGCATCAAAGAAAGTATCTTTCTCTGTCGCAATATCAAATGCGACCTTCTTCTTACCAGCGAGCCGAACTTGTAGTTGTGGTCCATGATATCCAGTTGTCACACCAGCATGAGTGACAATCCCAACGTCGACATCCTTCATTCATGGTTTGTTAAAATAGTGGCAAGTGTCGACCCTAGTTCAAAGGCAATTTCTTATTCAATGGTTGATTCATCGATTGGTTCTATGTCTGAGGTGGGTTCTGAGTCTAAGACTATGGTGGGACCTTGTTCTGCATTATCGGCTAGTTCTATACTGGGAATGCAGGCCGATTCTGATTTTGTGCATTTTGTAACTGACGAATTTGTCATGCCTGCCATTTTGTAATCAACTGAGGGAAACTTTCGACAATGATGATCGTTGGCTGCATAGTATGTACATTACGCATGAGGGCACTCCCTTTGGTAATGCCCAAATACCCGACAGGTGTAGCACTGGATTGATTCACGACCTTGTCTTCCTCCACGGCCAAATCCTCCTCCTCGACCTTTGAACCCCCCACAGTATCCTCCTCGGACTCCTCCTTGCTGAAGCAGAGGTTGGGCCATTTGTTGCTATGGTGGGTTAGGTTGTTGCTGGAAATATTATGCACCTTGAACATATTGTGGTTGATTATACTGGAGTCATGGTGCTTGGTTATACTATGGTTGTACCACCATTTGTGGCTATGGTGCGAACTGCAGTTATGCCATAAACTATTTTTGTGGTTGCGCAGGGACAAACTGTAATGGAGGCGGTGGTGTATACGGTACCTTTGCTGCTGGTTGTACTACATGCGGCTGTGCTTATGCTGTCTGGGGGTCCTCTCCTTTCACAAAATAGGAATCATAAGTCCTTTCCTGGACCAAATCATAAGCACGACAGTTTTTGTCGTCATGTCCAACTGATCGATAGAATGTACAGTACAAAATTTCTGCTTTGGTAACCATCTTCTGCATGTAATCACAGTTCTTGTGTCAATGCCCATAGACCTAATAGATGCGACACCATGGTGCACCTGCACCACTCAATTGGTTAGGGGCTCCTAAAAGAAAATAGTACTGAAATGTCAGACAATCATCCTTGGTATGTCCGCTTGCATGGAAATGGGTGCACCAAAGATCATCGCAATCTTCTTTAGCCTTTTTTTATGTCTTTAAATTGCAGCGCTAAATTGGCCAAATGCTCCTGAATCTGATTCATTCCAACAGTGGTTTCCCCTACTGGCGATGCCTCCAATTTAATCGCGATATCCAGAGCCTCGCTTTGTGTCGCAATATTTTGCTGCATTAATGGTTTCTGGATATGCGAGACAAGTGCTGCAATAAACCATTCTTTATGATAAATGTCACTCATCTGAAAACTAACCTGAGCCATTAATGTCTTGAACCGCTGATTAAAATCCCAAATTTTTTCTCTAGGAAATTGTTTGATTTCTCTTAATTCAGTGATATACTGAGCTTCAGACTTCATCTTCTTAAATTCCTCAAATAGCCCTGTTCTGATCTCATCCAATGTTTTTGCAGTACCTCCCTAAGGCACCCATGTGAATCTCATAAACCATTCCAATGCGCGACCCCTCAGAGTAGTGGCTAGCTGACTTTTCTTGACATCATTGTCGATAGTTTGTCGAGCAGTCCAGATCACTTTACATAAGAACCTGTACTGGTCTTGATCATCAGTGCCATTTCCATTGAATATTGGCAACTTCATTTCATCTCCCTCCATTCTGGACCTTATTCCTTCGGCTAGTGTTCTATTACTAGACTGTTGTTGACACATCGGGCAAGTCGACGTAGAATGTGCATTCCTTCCTTGTGGTAGAGTAGTGCACGAAGGAGTAGACCCGTTACTGTTGGGGTTCGATCCTGCCATTCTTCTGAGTGTAGCATGGGCCTGTATGTCCTCGTCATCATAAAAGGGTCACTTCGTCCCATGTGCTTTTTCTTCACGGTATCACACTTCGACTTCAGCAAGACCTTCTCCCGCACTTTGCCTCTTTTCTTGAAACCTTTCTCCCCCCCTCGTAAAACCACTTGTTTCTTCGACGACCTTTACATTCTCACCAAAACTCATGCCCATCTACCCATTACTTCCTTATACATTTTGCCCCTTTCTGTCACAGTGCCTACATCCCCCGCACACTAGAGTCCACTACTCTTGGTCCATATTTAGGATACCCTTTTGACAGACTAGTTGCTTAATCAATAGTTGTAGTGAAAATAAGAACCTTCCACGAGGTCCACTGAAAAATTCTCTTTCTGCTTCACTGAAATATTTATTAGTGTCAACAACAAACTCAGTGATGTATCCTTCTAAGATACTATCCAACCATACATCGACTTCCTGCGATGCCTTGTTGCTAGTTTTTTGCAGCGCCTGGATTAATTCTGTGGTCCAGGACGTCGGCTTTCGTCCTTGAAAATTTGTCTTCCTCTTAGCAAAATTTGTCAACCATTCATGCAAGAGAACAGGGAATTCACAAAAGAACCATTTATGAGGACCATCTTGGATATATCTATCCAACCAGTGGCTCGTTGATAGCTTAGGATTCTGGTCTTTAGCTTCAACAAACTCCTGCAACTTCAGATCAAACCATCCCTCGATCTCTGATCGAGTTGGATTCCAGAACATATCCCCCTCCTATTTGCAACTGGTCCTGACAACGGAACCATTTGTTGGAGAAACCCACCAACAAAGCTTCGTCAATAGGGGTTCCCACTTTGTTGACACCCTGCAATGCGATCTCCCTGAGCACTGACCCAGACAGGTTTTACCTTGCCCAGCAACATTTGCGAAGCAAACGAGGTCTCACCCAAGGTATTTAAGGGAGAGCTGTCAGAACCAAGTTTTCGACTGTGGGAGAGGAGGATATGGTGATCCAATGAAGGGAGATCATAGCTTATGTGACCATCATACAATATCAAAATATCACAACATTATTCATGGAACATCATAGCGCATCAAATAGTTATAGAAACATAGATTGCATCAACTTAAAACCAACAGATCGCATAGAAGGAAGAGACTAAATCGTATTTATATAATGTCACTCTAACAAAACAGAGTTGCAACATCATAACAGATCTATAACAACAGACAAGAATTGCATCATATATTAACCTTATGCAAATATGCCACATTACACAATCCTTCTCCAAAACTGGAGACTGCATACATCAGAAAGAATCCTAGATAAAATCACAGTCAAAATAGAATAGTCTCCATAAAACAGGTCACACCATATCTTATCCCTTGCTACCGCGCATGCGATCACATACAATTGTTCACAACTGCTCACACACAACATCTAACTCTTCCATGACTCCTCAAAATGGATCTATAAATAGTCTTATGTCTTTTCATCGAGGGTCCACTAATAACTGACTTCTAATCGCTACTGAACTATTACAACAAAACTTGGTCAAAATATACATAAAATATTCAAAAAGAGGTTATTTTCTTAGTGCGTTGATCTTCCCTTGCATGGTACCGCGTGGTCTTGCACAACTGCTGCGACGCTGCGTAAGTCACTCGCCCCAACCCATTTCCAATAGTTAGCCTTTATGGATGTACTATGTATCAATGCAGAGCCGACTTCAGTGTCTTCATGAACATTTGTGTATTTCTGAGAAGTTACTGTATTTACGCATCAATTTCTTGCTTGAATAGTTGAAGTAAAGTGTATATGAATGCATAAGAGTGTTAGGCTAATGAATTGGGACAATTGCAGACTGGATTGATCAATTTCATGATCAGTCAGTGCAAACCGTAGGTTTTCTTCCTTAACAAGTTTTTGCAGAGAACGAACGGTGGAGATTGAGTCCGTAGATCGAGATCTCACGGTCCAGAATAATCCCGCAACGGAATTTGCAAGGCAATTAATAGATCCACAGAGATATGAGAGGTCCACATGAAAAATAAAAGGTCAAAAATATCTAATGTCTAGGAGAATTGCGGGGGAAGAATTTCGGGAAGGGAGTTTCGGGGGAGTAACTTTGGGAAGTTGGCATCCCGGATCTCACATTCGGAAATCCGATTTTGGGAAGGCCATTTTGAGACAAAAGTTACGAGGTGTGACTTTGGCTATTTTGATATCCCACATCCCCCAACCCTACATCGGGAACTCTGTTGCAGAAACAGTGTCGGGACGACGATTGCAGAGGAAAGTTGTGGGGAGGCAGTTTTAGAGCAAAATTTGGCCATTAGGATAAATTTGGTAGTCCTGCTAAGTGTAGGAGACTGAATATCCTAGAAGTGCTAGTTGGTTTTAGCTAAGTTCTATCTGTTAAATTTGAGCATATAGATTCGTAGACAAACACACCACTCACAAAGAAGATCTCATAATTTACTCAGCCATTGAAGAATGAAACAATGCAAAAGGCTTGCAGCTGTGAATGCTTTCATTAATCAAAAAAGTAATCCAGATAATAATTACAATGATGTAAAATGGCTTTAATAGCCACAAGCAATTCGAATCCACATGAGGAAGTTCGAATTGATGACTCTACTTGACTGTAGGTAACCAAGACTTGTCTAAATCACAATTGGAGTTCTAAAACACAACCAAGTGTTACATTTAGTATTAAATAATGGTTAACTGACTGTGGTAGGTGAGAAAAACGCCCCACATGTGTGTAATTAATTAAACCATTATTTAACTGAATGTAGAGAGCTAGAACTAAATGTAACTCACTCCTAACTTGCTTTGACTAGTCATCAACTGAAGTTAACTAACCTTAGTTGGTTTCGACACTTCCAGTTGCTTCCTAAATTGTAGGGATTGATCTAGGAGACTCCTAAACTTATGCAATCAAGTGCAATAAGTGGCAGTGAGCCTCAATTAGTGTTCCCCACACTTTGGTAACTGAAACATGTGCCCCAATTAGGTCAAGTTTAACCAATGGTGCTAATGACTATAAATAGACTGGATGGACTCTTGATTTAGACATGACTCCTGATTTACACATATGACCAAATTTGTACAAGGGAGGATTAATAATCCTAACACCC
Organism: Pseudotsuga menziesii; assembly: GCA_001517045.1. Taxonomy (NCBI): domain Eukaryota; kingdom Viridiplantae; phylum Streptophyta; class Pinopsida; order Pinales; family Pinaceae; genus Pseudotsuga; species Pseudotsuga menziesii. The sequence continues at coordinate 30,221 of LPNX010247274.1, forward strand.
CCCTTGAACGCTAACTTGGACAAACTATGGGCCCTGGTAACTAATACCATAGGTCACCCATTAAATCAAGTAAAAAAAAGTAACTGCTTAATACAAGGTGCTTGGGGAAAAACCACATGGGAAAAAAAAAACCCCTTCTAATTAAGCAGGTAGAATCAGGATCAATCTGGTTCTTCTATGCACAGGTATCCTGGGGCCTGGAATGTGAACCTCTCCATCATTATGTCTGGAGGAATCTTCCTCTTTGGAAGAAGAATGATATGCTCAATTAAATCAGAAATATAGACAGCTGCCGGATGAAGACTGGACCCATGTAGAGCAACTTAAGTCAACTGAAAAGTGAGGAACGGTTCTTGAGAATTCAGAGAATGTGAAGAACACTCAAGAAACTGATATGTTTCAGCCATGAACAGCAAACCATGAGTGGTAAGAACAGACCCAAGTGTTAGGAGCAGGTGTCCAGGCGGATGCATAAAATCTTCCTCTTTACTAGTTCTGTGAGAAGATGAGCATGTGATCAATGGTAGAGAAGCACTAGGACTGTTGAGAGTGAATACTGGAGCTCCATGGTATGATATAGCTTCTGAAATAGATAATGAATCACATAATAAAATATCAGCAACCTCATATGAGGAAACTAACACCAAATCCACATCAGCAGTTTTGAAGAGAAAGTGCGGTACTTGATTTTTCACACTGGAATTGGTGAGAGCAGCTACAAGCATGACTGAATGCTTTTGAATTTTAAAATATGAACCGAATAAAATCAGATCAGAAAGTAAATCAGATCTAAATAGGTTCAAAACAGATCCAAAACTATGAAATGGAATCAAATCCCCAGCAGTAGTTTTGTAGGAGACTTGCGGTACTTGTTTCTTCACACCGTTGATGAGAACAGCTACAAGCAGTACTGAAAGATTATGAATTTGATATATTAAACCAAGGAATATCAGATCATATATAAATAAGATTATATCAGATCCAATAAGGTTAATATCAGATTCAAATAAATGGTTAATCGTGACGGTCGATGCACAGCTTTTTTCTTCTTCAAAATTGTGAATTTTGGTGCATGCAATCCTGCAGGAGTTTGCTGGAAAAACTAGATCATGGGGAGTGAATGGATCACTCTGGTAATCTGATATTTCTTCCAAAATATCCAAGGTATCACATATTTTCACACCAGCAGCAACATTAGAGGGAGAAAAATCAAATTTCTTTTCACTTTCGGAAGCAATTACTAGTAAATTTTGCACAGAATTTAAAGGAAAATCACCGGTGAATGTTTGCATGGAAGTGCAGCAGAATTTTTCTTCAATATCAGAGATTCGAATGTATTCTTCTATTTCAGCAATATGAGAAGATGAGATATCAGAGATCTCATGAACTTTCGGAGCATCAGGAGAAGGAGTCACTGCATAGAGACTATCTTCAATTCGAATTGACTGTGTAGAAGCTTCTGCTTCTCCTTTATCTTGAACAACTTCATCAGAGAGAGTGGAGGTCGAGATTTTTGGATCAAGGATGCTTATGGTGCTGGATGTGCTCCATCTGCTATCAATTCCAAAGGTTCTGTCCAATCTTGTCAAGAGTTCCTTTAGACCTTGTCTCATCAGAGATGAAATCATTTTGAAGTTGTACGTGCAAAACAAAAAAATGATCTAGTAGGAGATCAGAGGAGGAGAAGTGCCTTGTCCACCGACGCTCTGATACCATGTTAAATTTGAGCATATAGATCTGTAGACAAACACACCACTCACAAAGAAGATCTCACAATTTACTTAGCCATTGAAGAATGAAACAATGCAAAAGGCTTGCAGCTGTGAATGCTTTCATTAATCAAAAAAGTAATCCAGATAATAATTACAATGATGTAAAATGGCTTTAATAGCCACAAGCAATTCGAATCCACATGAGGAAGTTCGAATTGATGACTCTACTTGACTGTAGGTAACCAAGACTTGTCTAAATCACAATTGGAGTTCTAAAACACAACCAACTGTTACATTTAGTATTAAATAATGGTTAACTGACTGTGGTAGGTGAGAAAAGCGCCCCACATGTGTGCAATTAATTAAACCATTATTTAACTGAATGTAACTTACTCATAACTTGGCTTGACTAGTCATCAACTGAAGTTAAGGACCCAGTAGTTAACTGTCCTTGTCTAAATCATAACTGGAGTTCTAAAACACAACCAACTGTTACATTTAGTATTAAATAATGGTTAACTGACTGTGGTAGGTGAGAAAAACGCCCCACATGTGTGCAATTAATTAAACCATTATTTAACTGAATGTAGAGAGCTAGAACTGAATGTAACTGACTCCTAACTTGGCTTGACTAGTCATCAACTGAAGTTAACTGACCTTGGTTGGTTTCGGCCCTTCCAGTTGCTTCCTAAATTGTAGGGATTGATCTAGGAGACTCCTAAACTTATGCAATCAAGTGCAATAAGTGGCAGTGAGCCTCAATTAGTGTTCCCCACACTTTGGTAACTCAAACATGTGCCCCAATTAGGTCAAGTTTAACCAATGGTGCTAATGACTATAAATAGACTGGCTGGACTCCCGATTTAGACATGACTCCTGATTTAGACATATGACCAAATTTGTACAAGGGAGGATTAATAATCCTAACACTATCCCACCTGCACCACAAAGAAAAGTATAAATATTCTAGTGAAAGTAGTGATAGTGATAGTGGTCCTAGAAAGAGGAAATACAAACCCTATGAAGAAATATCAGGAGAATTTAAAAAGATAAAACCTCCTATGTTTAATGGAGAAGTGGAAAAGGATGAGGAATTCACGGCATGGCTATCGGGTATGAAAAAATACTTCAAAATTTATAACTACTTAGATAGGCTGCAACCTCGGATGGATATCTAAAACTTAACCGGAAAGGCTGACATATGGTAGAAGGATATAAAGAGAGTTAAAAAACTTAAAGAAAAATATGTAACCTGAATAACTTTCAAAAAAATACTTCAAAAGAAAATTCTCATGTGAGCAATATTATGAAGAAAAAGCTAGACTTTTATGATCTTAGACTAGGATCAATGTCTATGAAGGAACTAAGTAGTAAATTTTTAAGTTTATTACGATATGTACCTTATATAATTATCGACAAAAATTCTAAGATACAAAGGTTTTTGAGATGTTTGTCTGTTAGTTTCAAGGACATAATTGAATTTCATAATCCAAAGACCCCTTAAGAAGCAATTAGGAAAGCTAACTTTTGTTATGAACAAAGAAAAATAAGAAAGAAGGAATACCTAACTGTAAAAATAAAAGAACAAGAAATTTTGAGAAGAGAAGGAAAGGTTTTAAGCCCAACAAAAGTTTCAGAAATAATTCCATAAATTTTTCTATAATTATCAATGAACATATTTTAAAGGTAAAATATAGAAAAAACATTACAACACCAAAAGGTAGACACATTCCTAATAATTATGTTAAAAACAATGAACAAAGAGAATTTGTGAAGTGTTGGGAATGTTAGGGACCTCATTATGCAATGGACCATCTGAACAAAATGAGGAACTTCATCAATGTGCATACAATTCAAGAGGAAAAAACAGTTGGTAACACAACAAATAAAACTCCCATGATTAATTGACACGTTGATCACCAAACATCGATGGTGGAAATAGAAGGTATGATACAGAACACGCATGTTTCTGTTTTGATTGAACCAGGTGCTAGTTTAAGCTATGTGTCACCTAGCATACCATAGATATGCAATTTACATTTGAAAAAGTTTGAAAAGTATTGGTTACCTCAGTTAGCTATAGGAACCAAACGAAAGGTAGTGAACTATGTTGGAAATTTTGAAATGTTTATGAGTCAATTCAAAACTCAAGTGAAATTAAATGTACTACCACTAGGGTCTTATGATATTTTAATAGGTATGGACTAGATGTAAAAACATAAACTAGTTTTAAATTGTTTTGAGAAAGCATTTACTTGTTTAGATGATAAAGGAGAAAGAGTTACAGTCAAAGGGATACCTAAAAAAGTTTATGTTAGAAAAATTTCAGCATTGCAAGTGAAAAAGGTTGTACAGAAAGGTTGGAAAGTTTTTGTTGTACATGTAATGAATGATGAACACTTGAATGAATAAGATAAGTTAAAATTCGACTATATTCCAATATTACAAGATTTTTTATACGTTTTTGAGGAAGAGATTCTAGGATTAACTCCAAAACAAGAATTGGATTTTAATATTGAATTAGTATTAGAAGTTGTACCTAGTTCATATGCTCCTTATCGAATGAAAAAATTAGAACTTAATGAATTAAAACTACGAATACAAGAAATGATAGATAAGAATTATATAAGACCAAGTGTATCCCCTTGAGGAGTACCTGTTTTATTTGTTAAAAACAAAGATGGTACATTATGTTTATGCATAGATTACAATGAGTTAAACATGATGACAATTAAAAATAGATATCCATAGATATCCATTTCCCTGCATACATGATTTATTCGATTAGATATGTTGAGAAATGATATTCTCAAAAATAGACTTGAGATATTGATATCATCAAGTCATAATTAAAGCCGAAGATATTTTAAAACTGCATTTAGAACCTAAAATGAGCATTATGAGTTTGTAGTTATGCCATTTTTCCTAACAAATGCTCCAACAAATTTTATGTGTTTAATGAAAAATGTCTTAAGTCAATACTTGGATAAAATCAGAGTCGTCTTCATAGATGACATATTAATTTATTAAAAAATAAAAGAAGAATATGATGAATATTTGCAGATAATACTACAGGTTCTAGGAGAACATAAATGTATGCTAAATTCAGTAAATACGAATTATTTAAAGATAAAATACAGTATCTAGATCATGTGATATCGAAGAAATAAATATCAGTATATCCGGATAAGATAAAAGCAATAATGGAATGTATTGTTCCTAAAGACGTATCATATGTATGATCGTTCATGGGGATTATGGGTTATTACCAAAAAATCATAGAACAATTATCGAAGAACACGAATCCCACAACATCCTTACAGAAAAATGGAAAAATATTTGTATGGGATCTAAAGTGTGAAAAAAGTTTTAATACATTAAAGGAATTGTTAACTTATGCACCTATCTTAAAAATAGCATATCCAAACAAGGATTTTGTTGTGTGCACTGATGCATGTAATGAGGTTTTAGGCGGAGTACTCACACAAGAAGGTCACATAATATCCTATCAATCAAGAAAGTTAAAAACACATGAAAATAATTATGCCATTTACGATTTAGAGTTGCCTTCCATAATACATGCTTAAAAATATGGTGTTGTCATCTAATTGGTAAAATGTTTCTATATATATCAGCTTGAAATATTGGTTCGATCAACAAAATATAAATGCAAGGAAATAAATATGGTTAGCTTTCCTTAGCGAATACGATTTCGAGATCAAACATATAAAAGGGAAGGAGAATAAGGTGGTTGTTGCCTTAAGCAGAAATGAAATACTAAATTTTATAGCCTCCATTAGCAGCTACAAAACAGAATTAGAGGATAAATTGGAAGGAGTAAAAATGGATAAAGAATATCAAAATATAAGAGAAAAAGTAATAGAAAATGAATTTGAAAATGTAAAAAAAGATTTCAGTTTTAACTAAAAGAGCTTAATGCTATATAAAAACAAATTATATGTACCTAATATACCAGAAATTAAATTGTTAATTTTTTGAATGAATTAGATAAAAGTCCTTATTCAGGACATCTGGGTTATCAAAAGATGATAACAATGCTAAAAAAAGATTATTTATGGCCTAATATGAATAATGAAGTGGTTGAATATATAGATAGGTGTATAGAATGCCAATAGGTTAAGGCTACGCATCAACACCCAACAGGTTTATTGAAACCATTACCAATTCCAAATTAGAAATGGTAAATTACCACTCTTGATTTGATTTTATAATAGGACTACCTAAAAATGAAAAGAAAAATGATTCTATAATGGTAGTGGTAGACAAACTAAGCAAGGAAACACATTTTATACCTGTTAAAACTACTTATAAAGATGCTAATATTGCTGACATTTTTTATGAAAGAATTTTTTCGGTTGCATGGAATTCTAAAGGTAATAATTTCTGACCGAGATCCTAAGTTCACTGGTAATTTTTGGAAGCCATTGTTTAAAGGACTAGATACTGAAATAAATTTCAGTACTCCTTATCATTCGCAAATCGATGGAAAAAAAGAAAGAGAAAATCAAGCTCTAGAGGACATATTACGAATGTATGTTAGAGATCATCCAAAGAAATGGGAAGATTATTTGCACTTAGTCAAGTTTGCATATAATAATCGCTATCGGGATTCAGATAAACTTAGTCTTTTTAAAATACTATATGGTAGGAAATGTAATACTCCCATTTCATTGAGTAATCCGGTTGACAGATTGATGTTAGGACCTAACTTGTTAAAATAAGTGGAACTAACAGTGAAAAAGGTACAAAGCAATTTGAAAATTGGACAAGACAAACAAAAGAATCATGCAGAGCTTAAAATCTCATAAAGAACTCCAAGTAGGTGAGCATGTGTATGTCAAGGTAAAACCTAGAAAGAGATCATTTAGGTTGGGGAGTTGTGCTAAATTAGCACCCAAGTATTGTGCACCATTTGAAATATTAGCAAGAGTTTGACCAATGGCTTATCAGTTATCTTTGCAACCTAATATTAGAATACATAATGTGTTTCATATTTCTATATTGAAAACGTATGTGTACAATGCTACTCATGTGATTGATTGTATTTTTATTCAGGTAGAACCGAGAGGACATTTTCAGGGGGAACCGGACTGTATCCTAGACAAGAGATAATTTTTCCTGTGGAATCGCACCATTGGATAGGTAAAAGTGCAATGGGAGCATCTTAGTCCACATGAAGAAACTTAGGAATTGGAAATTCATGTGCGGGAGGCATATCTAATTTTGTTCTAGGAAGACTCAAAATACACTTAAGAAACATGAAGGATGATGTTGAACTTAAGAGGGGGTGTTTGTAACCCACCTATAGCTCAAAGACATTTTTTTTTGAGAAAAAAATATTATTTTAAAATTTATTGCAAAGTTTTATGTTATTCACCAAGGAGGGTCAATGATGACTCTAATTGAATATTTTATCTATTTAAAATAATTAAAAGAGGAGACACCTATCAAAAGAAGATTGTTGAAGAGTGTTCACTGACCCACTAGGAGGAAGGATCTGCTATAGAAGGCAGGATGACATATGGCAACAATATCATGCACTTTTTAGCTCTTAAAGGAGGGAACATCCCTGAAATTGTGGTCATGTTCCTTGAGAAGAGGAACTGAGAAGATGACTCATTTAATTACAAAAATGACCCAAATACCGATACAATCTTATAAATACCATCAAATTGAGCATGAGGCTCATTACATTCTATTCCAAGTGATTAGAGTCTTGTGAATTTTTTGAAAACTTAAAGGTTAGGCACACAAGAGGAATTCAAAGAGGGGATAACTAAAGTGAATTGCTGAGAGTTAAGTCTACAAGTGAGTTGCTAAGTTGTAGAAATACTGTGTAGGATTCTACACAACATCTTCATCCTGGTGGTTCAGTGAACATGCTTGAGGATACTAAAGCAAGTGATATTGGCATCTTTGAGGAGACGGTTAGGAGAAATAGTATTCTTTGGGTGTTTTCCCCTTCTACTGATAATAGGTTCTAAGTATTTGGAATTTAACTTTAATTTCATTCCATATTCATATCTGTGGGAAATTGTGAATTTTGAGTTTCGAGAGTCATTAATGGTTTTTGTAACAAGTAGGATTTTAATATTTTTAGTATGCAATTATCAGTTTATGAATGCTACTTTATAGGAAGAGCTTCTAAGTGAAAATTTACAAAACAAGATATTTAGAACCGTTCACATTTCTGCAGATAAATTTCATGCATATTATACTTAGATAAATAATATTTAATATCCCTTATATTTCTATTAAACATCCTTACAGTTAAATGAAGGGGTTAAGTTAAAGCCATGAGTATTTTATTACAGTTAAGGCTCGTAGTTTAACTTTATTTTAAAGGATTATCTTATATTACCCATAGTTTTAATATAATTATATATTTATATGTAATTATCTTATATCCTATATGAAATGAGAAAACTTCCAGGTTTTAAACAAAAAAATCCATCAACGTTTTACAAGAAGAGAAATGCAGCAACAATACAGTTTCAATTTACACGTTAAAATTTACAACGAATTCCCTAAAGGCTTACCTTGCAACTGAACTTTTTTTCTTCTCAGATTAACCGATAGATACAACCAAAGTACTGAGAGGGTTATCCTTTGCAGCATAATGAATTAAGATAAAAAAAAATTCAGAATATAAACACTATGCTAGGAATTTTTGAGATCCATAACAGGAGTTAAAATATTTTAACCAAAATTATTATATCTGTAGAAATCTCTTACAGCCGCAAGGATTGAGATTGTTATATTTAAAATAATTCTACCTTGGCCAGAAAATCATTCTCTTCATGAGGAATTGATTTGGAGATTAGAACTGATAAATATCACTGTTTCAAGATAACTTAAAATTAAGAGTTTAAAACTTGCTAGAATAATATCAAACTAAAAATTGGAAACGATGACATTCAGCAAGATTTGAAGACCCTTAAGTATCCAAATCCTTACACATTTTAACAAGTCACTGTCAACGGTTTATAACTTTAGTATTAGTCCCATTTATGATTCTGTTTTATATATATATATATATATATATATAAACCTGATCCATCACATTATTATGGAATAGGTCGAGAGTTCAAAACTTAGAGTCAATTTTCTAACCTCGGTTATCAATATCTATGTTCCAATTTTAATAAGCAATTTGTACACTGCGAAGAACTAGGTTTTCCCATTTTTTTAGTAAACCAATTAAGCTCCCAACCAACTATCGGTTACGCATCATATATCTGGAAATGAGAGACATTTGTTTTAAACTACATTTGAATTCAATGTAGAAATAACGACACAAAGTAGATACAAGACAAAGAGTTGTATCAAGATTAACTCATTGTAACGTAAGTAATTTCTATATATATTAACAATAGATTTACAACTCGTTTTTACGGTCCACATTCTGTCACAGAAGGGTTTCAACTACAGTTTATCCGCAGGCCTAAAAACAAATAAAATCCATGCACTTATTGAAGTTTGAAAACAAACCGTAAGGAAATTATTCAAGTTTGTTTACCATTTTATAACGGAGGAAGATCGAAACTCCAAAATGAAAAACCAGAACCAGTTTGACACCCTATGCCAACTTGTCACAGCGTCAAGGACCATGGGGAGCAAGGGTTTTTGGGTCTTACCATAACCTTCAACATCGTTACCCTCGACCCCATCACTACTCTGCAAAACTAATTCGACGAAGAAGCTCCAATTCTAACTTTCCTGCATTCGAAACATTGCACAATAGTTAAAGGATGACTGTAGACGATATACATTATGCTTTCATTAAAATAAAATTTAAAAAATTGTAATTAAGCTTATAACTTACCTTAAATATCCTTGTGAGGTGTTCAAAGGAAGGTCGAAACCAATATCCTGTAGATCGTGACTAAGAAACAATGTTTTTTCCAACAAATACATGCAAAGCGTGGTCACAAGGACCGTAGGCAAACCTGATAGAGAAGGGCCGAGAGCCGTCGCCTCGGCTCCCCCTCCAAGGAGAAAATTGTAGAAATGAAAATAGAAACCCTTAAGGCTCACTTAATATTAAACCCTAGATAGTTGGAGTATACCATGGGTGTTCATGTGGGTGACATTTAAAGGTTTACCTACCTCCACTTAAGTTATTTTCGCAAAGCCCCCTCTCCATAGTTTTATTTATTTTCCTTTTCTTATCCTTTTGGAACTTGTGTCTTGTAGTTGTTAGGTTTCCAAGAGTGGAAACAAAATCTTGTGTGGAGTCACGTGCACACATTTTTAATGAAAACAATGCTTTAGTTTCATAAGCCAAGTAACACCAGTAAAAAAAACTGCCTTTGATAAGATATTTGTTTTAATGACTTTTATCTTGTGGTGAATCAAGTTCAAATTACAACTATAATGTACGATGGACATATACGTTACATAAGAACTTGGAATCAAGTAGAAAGTAAAAAATAGTAGTAATATGTTTTTTATGAATGGTTTGTCAAAAAGATGATGAGGTAACCTGTTGTCAAATGGCGAAGAACTAGTTATGCGATAATTGTTAAGTAGAGGTTATTTTTCTTATGAGTTATTTTGCAACCTAGGTTAAACACCATGTAATAAAAATTTTTATGGTATTTTAAGAGGTTTGTTACATCAACTTCAACAAAATCTATTCGCAAAGCCAAAATTGTACCACAATGGGGGATATAGTGAATACCATCATATTCCTGTTCTACTATCATTTCAAACTATTAGCTGGTTTTAGTTTGGTGTGATCAAACAAGAGAGAAGATAAAGCAAAAATAGTCATAGCCATATTTCCCCAAAAGGGCATTCACTTCACCTTGAGCATGGCCCTTTTTTGTATAGAGCTTGGAGCTCAGCTCTCTGTTTCTCATAGAGTTTATTACTCGTTTCTACTACATTTTATTCTTGTACCATATAGTTCTTATACTTCAACATGGTACATCCACTCCTCGAGATAATTCAAATAATTATCAAATTTATTATGCACTTTACCAAGATCTATTTTACATGGAGTATGTGTCATATTGGTTGATTTTGAGGTAAGTCAATGTACTTCTTTTCAATTTATTAAATATATTAAGATAGAGTGAATTATTTCAAATATTTCTACAATTCCTTAACCCTGTAACCTTATGAAATTTTCCTAATACTTTATGATGTTTGACATAACCATATATTTACATAATATTTATACCCCCATAACCTAATGTCTACCATATTTACTCATTTTTGTTATTAGAACGTGCCTGATCTATTGTTGATTGAGAATGCACATGCCTATGATAAACTGGACAGATATTTGGCAGTGTGGCATGCTTAAAATAACTGGTAATTATGGAGGAAATATTTACCTGTATTCTCGTTCGGCTAACACATGCGATTTTACCTTGCCACTTACAAAAATAATTGTTCCATCAATTTTTGGATCTCAGCCATAGTTTTCTATTTTTAGTCATGGATCTTTTAATAATTCATGACCAGTTATCATTTGAATCTTTCCTACATCATATCGCCCTTCCATCGTTAACCATGGTTGTTGATCTCCATGAACCACCCACCTTCACTACTCTAGAAAATATTTCTAAATTTTCTTTCTAACGCAATATTTTTAGGGAAATGGCTGGTTTCCATTCTTTCAGAGGCTGAAGGGGTATAATGACAAGGTTACTCTACAATTTTCTCTAAGTTTTGACAGAGGTCGATAAAATTGGGAACGTTCATCTCACGGTAATGAATGAAACAATTTCATAAGTCACGGGGTCGCTAAGGATAGTAGCTCAGTTCTTCAAGAAGCAGGTATGGATCGTAAGGATTCGAACAAGTTTATGCGGAAATGGTTTAAAAAATGTGATTGGTCCAAGGGAAGTCCTCGTCAGAGACTACTTCTGCAATGGCGCAACCGACTATTTATCATATAGATGTTTATGACTTGTGAAGGTAGATAATGTTATAGCTTTCTTTATCATATTTTGTTATTAATGCATTTAGAACTAGGACATGAAGTTAATATCCCATATTTTCTCTGGAGGAGTCTTCATAAAATGGTGAAATCTGTACAAAGGAATAATCATCTCCCCCAGTCGATTGTTTTCACCATGCAGTTGTTAAAATTATTCTTCTTGATAAAATAACTAAGGAAAATGTATCTCGAAGACAAATTTTACGGCTTGCATCCCAGAAATATATGTTTTCACCTTTCGATTATGAAAATGTAGGTAATAAGACACTTGTGCAGGAGTCAGACAAGGGTTAAGAAACACATGAAGATGATCACGATGATCCCGATGTGGTCATTTTGAAAGTTTCTAGGTAAATTGTTGGTACACTTGATGAGCTTCGTAAATCAGGTAAAAGGAACCATAATGCCAGTTACCCTAGTTCCTATTCATGGCCTAATAATCGCAGTTCATTCTATCATGGTTTGTCTAAATTAAAGAAGACACTTAGTGATTTAATATATGACATGAACTAGGAAAAATTGTACATGTAGTAACATAATCTGAAGTGGTTAGCCTCAAGATGCAAATTCAGGAATCACAAAAATAGGTTTCGGATCTTACTCGTTTTCATCAATGTGTTCAAAATAAAAATGAATTGTTACAACGATAGAATAAGAATTGAGAAAAAAAAATGGTAAGCTCATCTCCAAGACTCAGGAGTCAGTTTATAGTATCATTTGACAAAGTTTCTGAAAAGGTTAAAAAATACAAGGATAAATTCAAAGCTGTGAGAGATATCATCGAGTGGTATTATGATACCATTAACCCTTTTTTTATCCATTCTTGCATGACTACATGCAACCCAATCAGTCTGGGGGAGATGTTGGTGCCCATAATTGCCAATTTTTGTTACTCTTTCCTACATTATTTTACCCTCTTTCCTATATACCAGCATTCTTTTTACACTATTCATTAGTGCAAAATGAGAGATTAGTGACTGAAAAAATGACCAAAATCTGCATATCAATGATCACTTTTTGTTTGGAGATCGTAGGTGGTTAATTTACGGTATTTTATTATGCAACCGAAATTCGTTATTTTTATTTTTGTAATTTATAGCTTGTGAGTTGGTCATTAATTTGGTTATATATTTGGTCATATATTTGCATCAATGACCAAATATATGACCAGATTTATGATCAAATTAATGACCACATGACAAACTAGAATATGACCAACTTTGGTCGTAATAAAAGACCGTAAATTATTCACCAAAATTGGTTTTTTGTCATTGATATGCGAATTTTGGTCTTTTTTGGTCATTTATATCTCATTGTTTAGTCACGTATCTCTCAAATTTTGGTAGTTTTATATGCAAATTTTGGTCATTAATATCATTTATTGGTCACTAATTTAGTCATTTTTAGTTGTTTTATGTGTGGCTATTATATTTTAATAGTTTTAATGTTGTTCGTTATTAATCAATATAATTTTTTAATATGATATTATGTTTAAATTAAAAAAGAATCATATATTATTTATCATCATCTAATACACATGTGAATTATGCAATGTCACATTAATTAGTTAATTACAACACTTATAAATAATCTAAAGTACAACCGTAAAAGTTTTAAACGGCACAAATTATATTATATGAAATGTCAAGTATTACAATAAATATGAGTTTTCTGAAAAACTCTCTATGTAACTTTAAATGAAAATCATCTAGTACATCGATGAATTTTCAAAATATTACAATGGCTAATCCATCCCACTTGTACTTGGCTGCTAAGCCATACTTAGATCCCGCAACAACTTCAATTAACCCATACTTACCATCTTGAAAGTCTCAGCAGCAGGTGCTTCATACTCAATGGCAAAGCCTCAACAACAAGCTCTTCATACTCAATGTCCTACTTAGTTAAGTTCACTCCTAGAAAATCCAATAAAAATCGTGACTTGTAAAGTAGAAAAACAATGAACTAGATTATACAATGATGCCTTTGATGTATATCTAGGGATGAAAAAAATACCTGAGGTACTGGAACGCTTTATTGTGCTTTCCCCTGGGTATGGTAGTGGTAAAATGCACTTGAAATACACACAGGTAATTAGTACCATGCAAAACTGTTTCCTAAGAAGTTTGATATTCTATTATGGAAACAATTGGTGGAATTCTGTAAAAAATTTTTAGTAAAGATGAGGGCCAATACGTTGCGCAATTCTCATTTGAATATCCAGGATCCTTCTATAAATTACAAGCACAAACCAAATAATGAAAAAATTATATCTTCTGAAACACCAGCTTAGATAGATTTTAATTTTTCAATACAATTATAAGTAAAATTCATTGGTTAATGTCACCAATCCTTTTTGTACACTAGCCACCAATATGCATACCAAACAAACATTTCATGGATCAACATTACTATAAAAAATATCATGACAAGAAGCTTTAGGAGGATATAATATAGAATTAGGCTAATAGCTCAATTAGAAGCTAATTAGGAAGGTTGAGGGACTTCATAAAAATTAAGAACTAAAGAACCTAGAACAAGTTTTATAATGTGATGATGGATGTTTGATGTATAAAAACAAATGCGATGGATCGAGAACATTTCTTACACCAAGATTTAAAATTTAAAAATCAAATGAATTGCTAAGAACTCAAGCACTAGAGAATCTAATGGAATACTTCACTCCATAGTCCAAAAATAACAAAGGAGACATTGTAATAAAGCACATTGTACTATAATAATTTGTCCCAAACCTAAATTGTTCGTCTTTAAAATCACAACTAGGTCTACACAAACTGTTTTCATGAGTGTCTGTCTTCAAAATCTACATATACATTTAATTAATCAACGAAAGTTGATCATACCTGTGACCCATATTTGGAGTTGGCTGGAGAGGATTTTATTTCATCCATAAATTTTACAAAACTCCTGAGATAGTTAAACATTATAAGATATAAATATTTTAGATACACATAAGATGGTAACCAATTTATCACATCTCCTAGACTTAGTTTTATGTAGCAAGGCAAATAAACCAAAAATTACAAGTCGACCATCGATTAAAACTATGTTCTACCATTTTCCCATGTTTGTCTGCCATAAATAGCATATGGTTGCAATCAAATCCAACACCCACCACCACCCTCTAAGAAAGAAACAATACTTGAAAAAAAAATGCAAAACTCAGAATTTTGGTTGGTTATGCCTACTTTACTTATATATATGTGCAACCAAAAAAATAGCATTGATCTTTCTAAACTTTAAAACTCATAAAGCTTCTAAACTGTAATTTTGTGAATGATTGTTCAAAAACAATCCTTTACTTACTCATTCGTATTTAACCATACCTCTTATGTGCTCAAAGGAAAATCACCTAAGGATACAATTAATGTAACTTGGCAGTATGACACCTTGACTATGGCATGATTACTAATCTACAAACTTCCACAATACTCATCTTTAATATCTTAGACTGCGATGGGAGTAATTTTATTTTTATGGGCCAACATATTCTTATCTATCTTAAACATTCACCTCTAGCTTACCCAAATTCTATGTGTAATTTCTAATACAAGAAAAGGAAAGAATATGAAATGCACAAAATCACTTTTCTCTTTTCTTTGTAGAGATCTGGAAGTTCCCTTGAAACTAATAAGGAGAGGGAAAAGTTCACTTTTAGAGCGAATGTGTCTTCCTAACCCATCCAAACTTATTTCTCTCACTGCCCTGCCTAACTATAGATCCCGTCTCTCTCTCTCTCTCTCTCTCTCTCTCTCTCCTATACAAATAATGCAAATTTCGACATCAACCGAACCCTTGGACAAGTTACCTCGCTGGCTGGGTAAAGCTTAACGAGATGGGACAATGTTATTTCCTACCTGCTAATTCTCAAAATTGTTCAGGTTTTTTAAAAACAGGAGAACCCATCCAAGAGAAGTGTGGAAAAGGGTGAGAAAGCTATATGATTATGCTAACATAATCTTACAAGTAGGCTAAAAGTAGCTAAAATTTCACCATCAAGAATAAAAATGCTAAAAAATATGGTTTAATTCATAACAAATGGACTTCCAAGATACAATTAAATTGTTAAAATCACACTGGGCCAAATATTAGAAATGAATTAAAATTACATTCTTTTGTGATTGGAAAGTTGGCATTCACCATTTAAACACATTCATTCAAAAATCGAATCTTCTATTATATAATTCTTCTATATGCATGAAAAAATCACCACACTTACCATTACATTGACATATTCATAGGTTTTTGGAGTACTTGTGCATTTGAGATGGCGTTATCTCCCAATCAGCACGGCATCATCTTTGTTGCTTGCAGAAAATGTAAGGGTTCTCATCCAGTTCCATACATGTTATCAAAATAACTTTCAAACCGTGTCAATATCGATATTGCTTATGATATATTTACCATGAAACTAAAATTTGTTCCACCAAAAATCAATAGGAAGTAGCCTTGGGAAACTAGAGCGTGTATCTCTTTTATTATTGTTTGAGCTAAAAAGCGTTGATCACTAGCCTATGCCATCAAGATTCTACTCATAATGCGTTGCAACTATTGTGCTCTGCATTAGATGACCATTTCCTTGATGTCAGGGCCAATCTCATGTGCCAAGGAAACTTCGATCATGTTATTGTACCACTATAGGGATGAACAAAATACTTAAGGTACTGAAATGCTTTATTGTGATTTCCCATGGGTTTGGTAGTGGTAAAATGTAGCTGAAATACACTCAGGTAATTAGTACGATGCAAAAATGCTTACTAAGAAGTTTGGTATTCTATTATGGAAATAATTGGTGGAATTCTGTACAAATGTTTTAATAAATATGAGGGTCAATACGTTATGCAATTCTCATGTGAACCTACAGGAACCTTAGATGAAAATCGTATATCCTTAACTAATATATGCCACCACTGGTTAGGGTTGCCTCAATTTTTTTAAGAATACTGGTTACAAGGGTTATGCCATTAGCATAAAGCCAGTCCTATCAGAAGTTTCCCTTTCCTAGGTATGAATGGCATGGTAGGGAATACTGAAATGAGAAATAAATGAGGGAATTACATGATGTTCAATGGATGCTGCAAAATAAGCTAAGGTCTATTCATACAGATATTACACAAGGCTTCCATAGACATTCCCCTTTGGACATGGTTTTATCTTTGTCACCAAAAAATTTAAGGCTGATTTGATTAAGTCTTGTTGTCTCGCCTCTTCGAGTGTTTATGAAAATGGCCCCTCACTTATATCCAAATGTGATTCAAATATAAAACCATCTAACCCTAAAAGTGATGCTCAGGATTGATCAAAATGCTGCCATAGAGAATAATTCTACATGCTTCAAAATACCATCCTAATAGCAAATAAGATGTTCTACGGTCTGAGAGAATTCTTAACACGAAGGTTTTCATGAATACTATTACTGAATCATATGTTTTTCCCCATGTGAGACTCCATAGCTTGTGCTTTCATAATCATGTATAGATTACTGGATGGCATCCTAAACCCTTATCTCAGATCTTTCCAGAACGACTGCTATAGAAATTTCAAATGTGGATTTATGGGAGTGTTGATGTTATATTCAGCTTTGGTTTCCTCCGAGTTTTCTATAGAGTCCTACAAACTCACCAATCTATCACAAAAATATGCCCAAAAAAGGGTCATCGTTGTTGGTTGCAATCCATTTAAAGTGCCAATGACAACAAGTCCTTTATGTTATGAAAATATGTTCCAATTATGATATGCCTGAGTGTGATGTCTCATGCCCCAATCCATGCTATATGATTGTTATGAGTTTCTAGAATTGACAAGTTGAGTACAGAGTTTATATAGGGTTGAGTTTACTGCTGAAATTGACTTGAAATAAGACTCCAAAAGTGTCTCAACAAGTGTCCAAATGATTATGTGGGAGAAGTCCTGTATTGTTTAAGCTCTCTGAAATTCAAACCATATGTTAGCTAAAAAATTTTATATGCTTGAATCTAATGGAGAATATTATCCCAATAGCATCAGTAAATTTGAATTCAAATCGGATTTTAACGTCATGGAACTTGAATTGGAACCAAAAACCATGTGAGTTAGTGTGACGGTAGTAAATTATGATACTCATTTTGTAGGTTGGTTACCACCACCTCCATCTGGAACAAACAAGGATAGAATTCGATCTATTGGAGACCACCTGAAATCCATTACATTGTTAACTTTGAGGGAATTTTATCTAAGAGAGTCATAGTATCTGTTTCATAAACACTAATAGCATTTTTCCCAACGCGGGCAAAGTATTTGTCCTCTTTTCCACCAACCCACTTGCTACCAAACATGATAGATAAAAATTTAAACATAGTATTATTTGAGTACTAGTCCTAAGAATACAATCAATATGAAAAAAATACCTGAATATAGGACAAGACACACCAGCAACACCACCAGTCCCACCAGCTACAAAATCATCAGCACTTCCTTTAAAATCTCTTAATACTTTACTAGCCCTCACATCAAAAATGTTAAGGGTAACCCTCTAAACAAAATGCATTAATATGTTAGAATACATTTGGAATATCTTTGAAAGCTATAAAAAAAAATCAAATGATATATAATATTTTCATAGAATATTTCAATGTATTTATCTTGTCCTACAGAAAAAGTAATGTTTTTTGTTTTTGTTTTTTGGACAACTGTTTTGTCAACAAATATAATGGCTTTCAAATGGGGGAAGCAGGAGGAGGGAAGACACGATTTTTCTTCCCTCGTGGTTATGCATTTCCTATCGAAAATGATCTTACAGGTTTTTGTCGGCATGTGAATGTCATTCAGGTGGGAAAGAAGACAAAGGAGGCTGTGGTTTACGAGTAATGCAATGCTATTCAGGTGGCATGGGAGAGTAAGGAGGTTGTATATGGCTATAAGACAAGTCCGGATTCCATGTGCCTCTAGCATATCACTAAGTTTCCTTATGCGAGTTTCAACATATGGAAAAATTCCAAACTATGAATTATAGATCTATTTGGTTCCTCATAGGACAACCAAGATGGACAGGGTTTGTGTTGGTAGCTTGCAGATTAATGTTGATTGTGTGTAATGATTATTGAAACATGGCCGCTGGCTAAAATGGAGGCCAGAATAGAAACAGGTTTTCAGAGGTTCAACCTCATTCTCTGGTCTCTTTTCTATTCTATATGAAAATACAATAGAGTTGCATGCAACTTGGGATTTTAAAGGTGTTGTTTTCATTGCTTTCAGGTTTTCTTTTCCCAACACAACTCCTAAAATTTGCAAGATTGGTGTATTTGGTTTCTTGTTCAGGTCGTGATTGGCTACTCATTTATTTGCATTGGTGGTCTTTCCCATCAATTCAAAGCTAGTGAGGCCATGCATCTCCTCGACATTGGTGGTGATTATAATGAACATAGCTAAATGTTTAAACATATGTAAAAGAATATTTTCCCCTTTAGACCTTTTGAGATGCCCGAAAGACGTAAATAGTTGGGGTTGATAGTAAAACCCAAAGACTATGGATAAAGAGTTTGGGATTGGTTCTTGATACTAAAAACCCAAGGAATAATGGAAATGATATCGGGATTTGCTGAGAAGTAATATTGAGAATAGAATCCACTTTTGGTTCTCAACTTCTCCCAACACTTGGGTTGGAACCTATGGAAGAATGTTTAAAGCATTGATTTCAAAAGAAGGAACTGAAAGAGTATCGAGCTATCCCCTGTCATATACTATTGGACATATGGATTGTTCATAATTCCCAGGTGTTTGAAAATAGATGAGTGCCCATTTTTCAGGTTTTTGCTAAAGTGTGTGCTATATTTCAAGGCAGCAGAATGGACGCAGATTGACAGATCCATTCCCTGGGGATTCTTTGATGGGGCTTGTAAAGGCCAAGAATATTTTAGCAGTTCTGGTGAGTTATTATTCACTTTATATTCTAATTACATTAAATCTAAAGCTGGTTTGGGAAGGGGTACCAATAACTATGCAGAGATCATGACATTGAGGACCCTCTTAAAACTTGCTTCAGATAAAGGGATTTAGCAAATTCATGTCATGGGTGATATACATATGTATTTCGGGAGCTTAATACTGAAGTAGATGCTTTGTCAAAGGAGGGGCAATGGGTTGAGGCTGTGTTTTAGCTCTTGGAAGAGATATATGATAGGATCGACTGGGTTAAGATAGCACACTTAGTTTTTCTATGAACATCATGCTTTGATACTGTTATCTTTAGTTTGATCTCTAGCACAAACTTATAATTTCATTGCATTAACATATGTTAGGGATAAAATGTTTTGAGTTTCTGGATATTATAGACTTACTTTTTGAGTTTGATGGAAGAAGACAAAATTTTTATAAGCAGCTCTAAGGCCGGTGTTAGGTAAACTAGGCAATGCTGATATGTTTTTTACACAAAGAGGCTTGATAGAACCCCTTTCAAGATAGTAAAGCAAATCATGCACATAAAGAATGTGCTTTTCATTCTAGATAGAATAAAATTTGTGATTTTTTCATCAAAAAAAAATGCACCCTAAATATTATTGATAATTAATAAAAATTTGATACATTAAAAAATGAAATAGCTCTCAATGAGTACCTGTGTGTCTCGATGATTACTTAGCTCATGGATACTGTAAGTGACAAAGAATTTTTCTTCGGGAGAGAAATCTATCAATTTTACCTGTATAAAATATTGCTCACAAATACTTTTCTAATTTTGTATTTACTGAAGCTCCTTTAATATAGGTATTAAATATGTAATAGAAGCTTCTTTAATATAGGTCTTAAATATGTAATAGTAGAGAATTAGTTCAGAAATACTATGTTAAATACCCACTGTGTAGCTTTTGGCAAACACAAACTTGTGGATGTGCAAAGCGCATCAGATGGTTAAAGGTTGTACCACCTCCCCAAATAGCTGCTCCCTGCCTATGCACTATTGCCTGGTATGTTCCAAGAGATGACCGCTAGACAAATCTTTCATTCTAGTACTGCAAAAATATAGATCTTTAACTTCAGCACCTTTAGCAGTTGAAAAATTAAAAAGAGAATTGGTGGAATTATCAATGATCACATTCTCTTGAAGACATGTATTTCATGGAACATAGAATGCATTATTGTGCCATGGTAAAATTATTCCACGGAGGTAGACGAGTTCAGGTTTGAGTTGTCTAGGATCATTCCAATAAACTTCAGTGTTAGTGTTAGCATGGATAACAAATTGATCACGTCCTTTCTCGTCTGCTAGCCACTGTTGTAAATTTTCCTTCCAAATGACAATATCACATTTAGAAAAAGAAAAAGAAAACTGATAAAAATTCAACTCAATAAGGATAGGTCTGTTAAAGTAAAGCTGAGGCTCACTTATAACAGGCCAAAACTCAACAATTATGTTTGAAGGTCATAAATTATATATTAATGAAAGGTTCTACCATTATGTATAGTTAAATGTTTGATGTACAATTTTCAGGAACTTTCAACAATGAAAAGTTTTAGTATCACCAAAATAGATAATAACTCTTACCCCAGTTATATAGGGCTTTATTTCTGGAGGAATCCACTCGTTTGATACATTCATGTATTTATCGAAGTCATCAAACATGTTAACAAAAAATATGTGGTATTTGTCCAGCTTATATCCATGTGTTTGATCTTTTGTTGTTTGTGCTTTCTGCATCACACATTCCAAAAAAAAATTGAGTTATTAAGAAGTGTGACAAGGAGAATAAGATTGAAAAAATGCCATTGAAAATTATCCAAATGTTCCTAATAAAGAGAGAAAAGAAGAGATGTTTTCATTATGCAATGCACCAATAGGAATCAACCTAAACTACAACAAACTTTGCTTGAAAGATGGTAAAATTCTAAAAGATTCCATAAGAAATTAATGTTCTCGATCTAAACTTCGTAGAGCCAATGAAAGCATTGGTTAATATCTGCCCATACAATAGTTCCTTTATAGGACAACATTTAATGATAGGGCAGGCTATCCAAACTACCAGAAGTTCTGTAAATTTGAAAGAACACTTCCCAAGGACTAGCCAATGAGAAATCTTTAAATTTCTACATTCACATCCGCTGCTAGAATATGCAGCAATTTTTTTATAATGCAACATGACAAGGAAAATAAATTTGTATTTCCATCCTGAAAGACCCAATAAGCATATATGGAACATCATAAAAATACCAAGTACATAAGATTTATGCAACTCTATATAGGTGAAGAAGATATGTGAATATAAAATACATCTCTCAAATCACATTGTAAATGGGAAAAATGTAGGTTTTATGTTACTCTACATCTTCCATGAAGAAGCAATCCAATCTAGAACTTAACCAATAGGTAATAAAGTGCATCCATACCCACCCAAAATGTTAAGAAAAGAAGTTAACGTGAGCTTGGTTGAGATGGTAAACAAGGGGTATTTCTATACCCCTGCTCAAGGTTCAAATCCTCGAGAGATGTTTTTTCGCTAGTTGACTGTTTCACTCAAGCAAAAGCATTTGGGATGAGATTCATCCAAAATAATTTGGGATGAGATGCAAGTATTAGGTGCGCTACTACATAGAGCGGGGTATTAAGAAAATATTTGAGACAATATTGGTGTAAATTGTCTCAACTTAAGACAAAAGAAAATGTGTGTATTGTCTTAAATATTGTCTTTAAGCGAGTGTCTTAAAATATTGTCTTAAATTACTGCCTTAAGCTATTGTCTCTAGTTATAAAAATGCATTTAATTTTTCCTCTTTCGGTAGGAACAAAAATCGAGTTCACATCTCAAAACCTCGTGGCTCATGAGATTCAATGATACTCTATTTTAACTCCTTGATCTAATGGTTGAAGTTGTAAATTTATCCTTAGGGTGTTACTTTGTTTTTGCTTTTATGTAACATCTCCAAATTTGATGAATATATATTTTTTTTAATTGAATGTATAAATGAAAATACATAAAACAAAAGATCCATACTAATCTGTATCTTGTGCTTAGTGTTTTATCTATTGAACATAATGAATTCAGTACGACAACTTTATAGTGTGACATACCATTATAATGAACTATTTTACTTGTCGTCAAGTCATGAAAATAACAATATGTTTAAAAAGCGTCAACAATAGTTCGTGTGCTTGCTAGTTTTTTTTTTTTAATACTGGTTAACCTTATTATGATGCTAGGAGTATGGGTTTATGGTCTTACTTAGCTCTGAAGCTAAAGCATAAACCACTATGTAAAATTTTTCAAGTTAAAACAATTGAGAGCTATCCTTGTGGTGATAACACACACAAAATCCTAGCTAAAGGTAAACAAAGGTCCTAACTAAGCTTAAGGCAAAAAAACTATCCCTAAGTCAAATAACTAAGCGCTCTTCTACCATAAAATCTAATAAGCATGAGAACTATATACTATGGGATCAAAGTGAAATTCGATGAATTGATACTATATAGTTTGGGTTTTGGAAAAAATTAACACTAGGTCGCATTTAAGAAGGCCATGTGATGTCCCCGTGGTCTCCATCTCGAAAGCACTTGAGTCAAATCGTAAAACCTAAGAGTTTAATTCAATGTATTCATTTTGAAATTTTTCTACGTTATTCGGCCTCTACATTGAGTTGCTTTGTCTTTTATTGTGTGTGAATGATGGTGGAGGTTCCAAGGCTCTCAGCCCTCGACACCATCAAGTAGTTTTAAATGATTTGGTTCCTATTCAGCAGTGCCGTGTTGTCGGTGATGACATTCGTGTCGTTGTATTTGTTGATATTTCTTCATGTATCTAATTTTGAGGGTAAGTTCAGTATTTTGATTGCATTAATAGTTTTTCATTATACAATTTAAAATATAGGTTTAACCTCTATGTGTTGCTTGCATGTGTTCTTACTGGGGTCGCTGTGTTTAAAATGGAATTCAATCTCCATGGTGATGGTGCATGGTCTCGTAAGAATTGACAACACCACATTCCTTTTTCCTTGTGGCTCTTTTGTTGTGGCTCTGTGGTTCTAAGGCTGGTTAGCACTCGCATGGATTGGAGTCCTTATACATTTCCTTATATTGAAAGACTTGGTAAACCTTCTTGTTGTTCAATCGTATGGAATTTTTGTTTTTATAAAAACAATCTCCCTTTGACTATGGGTCTAAAGGGGACTGTAATGTATTGTTTGGCTGTAGTTTGGGTTCAATATTTTATAGAGCTTTGTAAACAAAAGTTCAGGTTCAAAATATATCCGAATTGGTAGGGTTTGAATACCTGCAAACGCGTTTCATTTTGGTTGTAATGTATTAAATTTATCGTGGATATATTGTTGTTCTTTGATTATATTTCACGCATTGTGGTTTAAATACTATAATTTTTGTTTAGAATAATTTTAGGGCAATATGGCCATTATACCTTCGGATTCACTTATTTTTTAGAGTTTTACTCTGTGAGAAGTATAATCTCGCATAATTAGGTTATGTTGGGTACTTTTGGTAATCATAGTTTTGGAACTTATTTGCAAATTTATATATACGGTTTATTAATATTTTTGGGGTCGGTTAAAAAGGGGTTTATGAGTGGAAGATAAGTTACGACCTACCTCGTAAATAATTGGTTTCTTATTGATGGAATTTTCCTTTACACGATTCAAACTCTTGATTTAATAAACTAGTCATTCGGGAGGTTATAATAAGAAGTTTTATTATTGGGTGGAGAATTTAATGGATAGTTTAAGCTTTTGGCTACGACCTTCATCTGTTTGGTTTGTAATAATGTTAAATATATTTGATTCGACCGAAAAATCCTTGGAACGCTTTAATCCAAATACCTAAGTAACTATATGATATTAATCTAGTTATAAATATTGTTAATTTTGTAAGGTAACTTAGTTTGAGTGTGTTTTAAAAATATTTATTAAAGGAAAAACCCTAACTTAATTCTTGGAAATGTTTTTTAGTTTATCGACTATAGTTGTTTTTTAGATAAAAAGGCCTTTAGTCTGTAATAGTGAATACTACGAGGATTTATCTGCCATCCTTATCAACCATATGTATCAAGGTTATAAATATATGTTTCTTTTTATAATGCTGAAGTTGAGAATCTATAGATTCTTTTATTGCAAATATGTGTACAATATTTGATAAGATCCTGTGGAGTTTTTATTTGATTCATGTGTAAGTTTAGTTTGAGTCTTTAAAACCTAGTTTAAATTTTATAAGTGCTTAAGCATTTCGAGTGTAATAACTCTTTCATTTATAACAAATAATTGTTTCGACTATTATTTAATCATAACTCTAATCCTATTTTTTTTAATGGATAGAGAGATAGTAACGAATATAACAATATACTACCTAAGTGAACTCGTTACTGGTAATAAGTGATAAGAGATGCATGTTAATGGTTTCAAACTCAGGTTGGAGACTTAGTCATTTTTACTTGTTTGGGAACAATCTTAGTTAAGAACTAGAGGAATCAAATTCATTGTTTACTGAACCATTCTTATAATAATCTAAGAATCTAAAAGAAATAAAACTAAAAAAATTAGTATAATAAATCAAAACTATTTATAACATCCATATAATCTACAATTTTTCCATTGACCCTTGTTGAAGAAAAAATGTAACATTCTTCATAAGATTTTATGCAAAATAAGAAATAACTATCCTATTCTAGTAAATAAATGTTCATTAGTTTAGAGAATCCATCAACATTCATAAAAATTTCAGATACATATATAGAATAAATTCATATATAATAAACCAAACATCCTAGAACTTGGATAATTGTAGAAGGGGGACAAACAACCAAAGAAGATCGTTCCTCCCAACCATCTCCTCAAAGCACCCAATATCATTTTATTTAGGACCCTCGAGCCTGTTAAATGAACTAGTGAGATGAAGAGGTTGTGTAACAGACCACACAGAAATCTCTGCAACTTAGCAAACTCACTAGCAGACTAAACTCTCAATAGTTTCACTTTAGATATCCCATCATTGAATTCCTCTTTTGTGCCTCACTTTTCAATTTGCATCAAATCACAAGGGTCTAATCACTTAGAATAGAATTTAATGAGCCTCCTTCTCAATTCGATGGTATATATAATATTTCTCAGGTCTTTGGGTTAGTATTGTAATTAAATCAGCCACCTGCTCAGTTCCTCTTCTCAGGGAACATGACCACAATTTTGGGGATTTTGCCTCGTGCAACATCTAGAAAGTGAAATCGTAGTGCTGCCACTTGTCATTAGCCTTCTACAGCTGCTCATTCCTCCTAGTGGGTCCGTGAACACTCTTCAACAGTATTCTTTAGATAGGTATCTCTCATTTTTTAGTTAAATAAATAAATAATCAATTACATTCATCCTTGACCATCCTTGGTCACAAAAACTTTACAAAAACTTTTAACATAATGTTTTCTCAAATAAATAAAAATTTATATTTTTTAGCTCTAGGTGGGTTACATTTTATGTGAGTTAAAATGTATGCATAGTTTTTACTTCATTTGCTTAAAGAGTCTAAAGTAACCTTTTCTCTTCTGGAATGTATTTCAATATTGATATTAGGTTTTCATTGTGTGTTGTGCATATTTCATGTTCTCATCATTTGATTACATTTCATTTTGGTTCTGTAGAATTGCAAAGATAGAATAGATCTTGTTTTGAGGAGTTAGGGTTATAAATACTATCTTGAGTTAATTTAGTTAATTTAAGTCATTTTCTCTAGTTCATTGTGCGTCTAGAAGTTGTAGTATCTTCATATAGGTACTTAGGATTTTACAAGTTTAACCTCTATGTTTGTTTTAGCATTTGTTTATTGAAATAGTTTTAAGTTTCGTTGCATGGCTACGATATAATTTAGTTAAACAAATATGTATCCATATTTTATAGATAGTTAGCGTAAATTCTGAGTTTTTCTTGCACTATTAGAGATTAAGTACGTCAAGACTTTTCTCATTTCTTCTAACATCTCATCTATAAGCTTTTCCTTGTAGTTAGTCCTTTAGTTACCCTTCACTAAGTAGTACTTTTACAAGGCCTAGGTATTTCAAACCATTAGTTATGCATTTCATCCCTCTTTCCCTTGGGTGTAATCCTTGTTATTAGAAGTGTGAGTGTGCTTGCTCTTTTATCAATTTGAATTGTTACTTTGTCCATAAATGTTGTTCTGATTTTTTATCTTGTTTCTATATCTTTGAAATTCAAGTTAGATTTTGTAGATCCTACAATTTTTCATGAGTTCTATTTTGGTTATAATAGTTTTAATGAGTGTGGTAGTCTTTTAAATCTTTATGATGAGTTTTCTTTAGTTTTATTTATGCATTAATTATAAAAATGTTTGTTTTAGTTATGTTTGTGCTTTGATACTCAAAACTCAAAATTACTCCTTGATCTTATTTTCAATTTCCATGTGATTTGAACTTCGTGTAGTTTAGAATTGATACTAAAAGTATTAGAATCTTCTCCTTTTGGAGTAACGAGTTTTGAATAGCTTAAATTATTCTCCAGAGTAATAGATCCATGCACTATAGATATTTTATAGGCACAAAGAGTGTTTGCAACTCTAAGTTTATGTTTTTGGGTTGACACTTCAGATCATGAAGGCTTTATATCAAAATGCATATAATTGGTATATATTAAAATATCTAAAAAGAAAATAATTTAAAAAACATGATAAGAGAAAAAACATAGATAAGAAAAGAAACATTAACACAAACTAGATAACTTAGCTTATCGCTAAAAGTAGAGTTGTAACTATAACCTTTTAGCATATGAAAATGATTTTATAACCTTTTAGCATATGGAAATGGCAATACAATCAAGATTATAATCCACCCCATTGATTATTTAAGGTATACTCTTTTTTAAATGGAGAGTTTTATAGTCTCTACATTTGTGGCTATATAAATATATATATATTAAATTCTGAGTTTTGTGTCAAGTATTATTAAAACTTATTGGAATAATAAATGTTTTCAAGATATTCTAAGCTATGGTATTTGCAAAGGTGTATAAATAATAAAAATTAAATTATTGTCAAATAATAATCAAGATAATGTTTATTTAAATGTAATATATAAATTTAGTTTTAATGTAAGGTTTAAAACTATTTTCAATTAGTTAAAAAAAATTTTTATTCATAAAGCAAATAATAAAATATATAAATTTACTATATTTTATTTAATACTTAAAAACTCAAAATAGATTTATATTTATTATTAATTAGCACTAATAGAGTGTACCATTTGCAACAACATAGTTTTATAGAAAAAACCATTCGTGTTGTATTTGGGAGCCCTTCCCACATTACATAGGTATTATGTAAAAAACAAACCATAAAAATAAACTATAAAAGTTGAAAAAGTTGTTTAACATTTAGATTATAATAATATTAATATTAACATTATTATTAATATCAATAATTTAATAATATTTTATTAATATATTAAATATTTATATAATATATATTTTATTAAATCTCATACAATCCCAAAGCCACCATAACCACATTTTATTGACTAAAATTGTAATCTGTTTTCTGAGGGTCCACTAAGTCTCCACTTCCCACTACTTCTCCACATAGAGTTTTAACATTTTTAAATTGTTTTTCTATTTATGTAAAAGTCTAATAAAAAGTACGGAATAAAAATTATGTAACCATTTTCAATTTGTTTTTCAATTCATGTGATAGATTATACTCGTTTGTGCGAGTGAGCCATGGATGTACTCATTTGTGTGAGTGAGCGTCAGAATATTTTAGCTATATTACATGAATTCTATTTTAACCAACTTTTACATATTTGAGAGGAACTTAGCCTATATGTAGCCTCAATTAGCATTATAATGGCATCTGAGAAAGGAAAATTTCTTATATTATTTATTATTAATAGAAGATAAAACGGGCCCAAATCAAATTCATCATTAATATAGAAGAAGGCATAAATTGAATTGTTGTAGTAGCATAATTTGTTAAATGTATTAGACTTTTGTCTACTAAAATTTAAAAAAAATCGAAAATAGCAGAATATTTAACATAAAGTACTAGAGTTTTTGGATTCGTCCTCTAATTATGATACTCTACATCACACAATACAGAAAAACATCCACAACATAGATAAAAATTGAAAGGAAAATGACACATCCTATCGGTTCATCGTTCAATTCATTCAGAAGGACCCTCATGTACTTTTGTTTGATCAACAATGAATTTGCGGAGAATTTCGACATCCAACAACGCACTTACTTTCCTTCTTATGGCATCGCTGATGTCTAATTCATCTTGTGCAACTCTGTAGTGAACAAAATGAACATTTTCATAGTTCTTTCCACAAATTCAGAGGGGAAACTTTTGAATCCCAACACCATCCTCATCCTCATTCTGGGTATCAGTAAAACATTGAAAAATATGAGCAAACTCATTCACTATATGTAAACTTTCTGGGAGAATACATATGGCTATTTTTCATTCTTTCAAGGCTAAATCTCTGATAAGCCTAATACCCTTTTCAAGGGCCTCACAATTATGTCGTGCTTGAAACTCAACTTCAACAAGTTATCCCTCCTTAAAGCCACTAATCTCCTTTGGTATCTCTATTTCTCTAGAGATGCATATAGTCAGAGCATTATAGAGTGTTCTCCTATATAAGTGATTAGACACATCTAATTGCCACATACTCTGTTTTTCCGGAATAACAATCCTGTGATTCAAATCTTCGCTGTTGATATCCTTTGCATTCGCTTGGTATAGTATTTTGAGTGAATGTGTCTTCCTAACCCATCCAAACTTACTTCTCTCACTGCCCTGCCTAACTATAGATCTCGTCTCTCTCGCTGTCCTATACAAATAGTGCAAATTCTGACATCAACCGGACCCTTGGACAAGTTACTTGGTTGGCTGGGCAAAGCTTAATGAGACAGGGCAATGCTATTTCCTACCTGCTAATTCTCAAAGTCATTCAGGTTTTTTAAAAATAGGAGAACCCATCCAAGAGAAGTGTGGAAAAGGGCGAGAAAGGTATATGATTATGATAACATAATCTTACAAGTAGGCTAAAAGTAGCTGAAATTTCACCATCGAGAATAGCAATGCTAGAAAATATGGTTTAATTCATAACAAATGGACCACCGAGATACAATTAAATTGCTAAAATCACACTGGGACAAATATCAGAAATGAATTAAAATTACCTTCTTTTGTGATTGGAAAGTTGGCATTCACCATTTAAACACATTCATTCAAAAATCCAATCTTCTATTATATAATTCTTCTATATGCATGAAAAAATCACCACACCATTACATTGACATATTCATAGGTTTCTGTAGTACTTGTCCATTTGAGATGGTGTTATCTCTCACTCACTACTGCATCATCTTTGTTGCTTGCAGAAAATGTAAAGGTTCTCATCTAATTCCGTACATGTTATCAAAATAACTTTCAAACCGTGTCAATATCGATATTGCTTATGATATATTTACCATGAAACTGAAATTTGTTCCACCAAAAATCAGTAGGAAGTAGCCTTGGGAAACTAGAGAGTGTATCTCTTCTATTATTGTTTGAGCTAAAAAGTGTTGATCACTAGCGTATGCCATCAAGATTCTACTCATAATGCATTGCAACTATTGTGCTCTGCATTAGATGACCATTTCCTTGATGTCAGGGGGGATCTCATGTGCCAAGGAAACTTCGATCATGTTTTTGTACCAGTATAGGGATGAAGAAAATACCTAAGGTACTGAAATGCTTTATTGTGCTTTCCCATGAGTTTGGTAGTGGTAAAATGCAGCTGAAATACACTCAAGTAATTAGTACGAATCAAAATTGCTTACTAAGAAGTTTGATATTCTATTATGGAAACAATTGGTGGAATTATGTACAAATGTTTTAATAAATATGAGGGTCAATACGTCATGCAATTCTCATGTGAACCTACAGGAGCCTTAGATGAAAATCATATATCCTTAACTAATATATGCCACCACTCGTTACGGTTGCCTCATATTTTTTAAGAATACTGGTTACAAGGGTTATGCCATTGGCATAAAGCCACTCCTATCAGAAGTTTCCCTTTCTTAGGTATGAATGGCATGGTAGGGAATATTGAAATGAGAACTAAATGAGGGAATTGCATGATGTTCAATAGATGCTGCAAAATAAGCTAAGTTCTATTCATACGGAGATTACACAAGGCTTCTATAAACATTCCCCTTGGGACATGGTTTCATCTTTGTCACCATAAAATTCAAGGCTGATTTGATTCAATCTTGTTGTCTCGCCTCTCCGATTGTTTATGAAAATGGCTCCTCACTTATATCCAAATGTGATTCAAATATAAAACTAGCTAACCCTAAAAGTGATGCTCAAGATTGATCAAAATGCTGCCATAGAGAATAATTCTACATGCTTCAAAATACCATCCTAATAGCAAAGAAGATGTTCTACGGCCTGAGAGAATTCTTAACAGGAAGGTTTTCATGAATACTATTACTTAATCATATGTTTTTACCCACGTGAGACTCCATAGCTTGTGCCTTCATAAGCATGTATAGATTACTGGATGGAATCCTAAACCCTTATCTCAGATCTTTCCAGAAGGGCTGCTACAGAAATTTCAAATGTGGATTTATGGGAGTGTTCATGTTATATTCAACTTTGGTTTCCTTTGAGTTTTCTATACAGTCCTACAAATTCACCAATCTATCACAAAAATCTGCCCAAAAAAGGGTCATCATTGTTGGTTGCAATACATTTAAAGTGCCAATGACAACAAGTCCTTTATGTTATGAAAATATGTTGCAAGTATGATATGCCTGAGTGTGATGTCTCATGCCCCAATGCATGCTTTATGACTATTATGAGTTTCTGGAATTGACAAGTTGAGTACAGAGTTTATCTAGGGTTGAGTTTACTGCTGAAATTGACTTGAAATAAGACTCCAAAAGTGTCTCAACAAGTGTCCAAATGATTATGTGGGAGAAGTCGTGTATTGTTTAAGCTCTCTAAAATTCAAACCATATGTTAGCTGAAAATGTGTATCTACATGAATCTAATGGAGAATATTATCCCAATAGCATCAGTAAATTTGAATTCAAATCGGATTTTATCGTCGCGAAACTTGAATTGGAACCAAAAACCATGTGAGTTAGTGTGATGGTAGTAAATTATGATACTCATTTTGCAGGTTGGTTACCACCACCTCCGTCTGGAACAAACAAGGATAGAATTAGATCTATTGGAGACCACCTGAAATCCATTACATTGTTAACTTTGAGGGAATCTTATCTAAAAGAGTAATAGTATATGTTTCATAAACACTGATAGCATTTTTCCCAACACGGGCAAAGTATTTGTCCTCTTTTCCACCAACCCACTTGCTACCAAATATGATGGATAAAAATTTAAACATAGTATTATTTGAGTACTAGCCCTAAGAATACAACCAATATGAAAAAAATACCCAAATACAGGACAAGACACACCAGCAACGCCACCAGTCCCACTAGTTGCAAAATCATCAGCACTTCCTTTAAAATCTCTCAATACTTTACCATCCCTCACATAAAAAATGTTAAGGGTAACCCTCTAAACAAAATGCATTAATATGTTAGAATGCATTTGGAATATCTTTGAAAGCTAAAAAACCAAAAATCAAACGATATATATAATATTTTCATAGAATATTTCAATGTATTTATCTTGTCCTACAGTAAAAGTAATGTTTTTTTTTTGGACAACTGTTTAATCAACAAATATAATGGCTTTCAAATGGGGGAAGCAGGAGGAGGGAAGACACGATTTTTCCTCCCTCGTGGTTATGCATTTCCTATCAAAAATGATCTTACAGGTTTTTGTCGGCATGTGAATGTCATTCAGGTGGGAAAGAAGAGAAAGGAGGCTGTAGTTTACTAGTAATGCAATGCTATTCAGGTGGCATGGCAGAGTAAGGAGGTTGTAGATGGCTATAAGACAAGTCTGGACTCTAGGTGCCTCTAGCATATCACTAAGTTTCCTTATGCAAGTTTCGGCATATGGAAAAATTCCAAACTATGAATTGTAGATCTATTTGGTTCCTCATAGGACAACCAATATGGACAGGGTTTGTGCTGGCAGCTTGCAGATTAATGTCATTTATGTGTAATGATTACTGAAACATGGTCACTGGCTGAAATGGGGGCAAGAATAGAAACAGGCTATTAGAGGTTCAACCTCATTCTCTGGTCTCTTTTCTATTCTATATGAAAATACAATAGAGTTGCATGCAACTTGGGATTTTAAAGGTGTTGTGTTCATTGCTTTCAGGTTTTCTTTTCCCTACACAAATCCTAAAATCTGCAGGATTGGTGTATTTGGTTTCTTGTTCAGTTCGTGATTGGCTACTCATTTATTTGCATTGGTGGTCTTTCCCATCAATTCAAAGCTATTGAGGCCATGCATCTCCTCTACATTGGTGGTGATTGTAATGAACATAGGGAAATGGTTAAAAATATGTCAAAGAATATTTTCCCCTTTAGACCTTTTGAGATGCTGGAAGGACGTAAATAGTTGGGGTTCATAGTAAAACCCAAAGACTATGGGTAAAAAGATTGGGATTGGTCCTTGATACTAAAAACCCATGGAATAATGGAAACAATATTGGGATTTGCTGAGAAGTAATATTGAGAATAGAATCCACTTTTGGTTCTCAACTTCTCCCAACACTTGGGTTGGAACCTCTGGAATAATGTTTAAAGCATTGATTTCAAAAGAAGGAACTGAAAGAGTATCGAGCTATCCCTTGTCATATTTTATTGGACATATGGATTGTTCATAATTCCCAGGCGTCTGAAAATAGATGAGTGCCCACTTTTCATGTTTTTGCTAAAGTGTGTGCTATATTTCAGGGCAGCAGAATGGATGCAGATTGACAGATCCATTCCCTGGGGATTCTTTGATGGGGCTTGTCAAGGCCAAGAATATTTTAGCAGTTCTGGTGAGTTATTATTCACTTTAGATTCTCATTACATTAAATCTAAAGCTGGTTTGGGAAGGGGTACCAATAACTATGCAGAGATGATGGCATTGAGGGCCCTCTTAAAACTTGATTCAGATAAAGGGATTTAGCAAATTCATGTCATGGGTGATATACATATGTATTTCAGGAGATTAATACTGAAGTAGATGCTTTGTCAAAGGAGGGGCAATGAGTTGAGGTTGTGTTTTAACTCTTGGAAGAGATATATGATAGGATCGACTGGTTCAAGACAACACACTTAGTTTTTCTATGAACATCATGCTTTGATACTATTATCTTTGGTTTGATCTCTAGCACAAACTTATAATTTCATTACATTAATATATGTTAGGGATAAAATGTTTTGAGTTTCTGGATATTATAGACTTACTTTTTGAGTTTGATGGAAGAAGACAAAATGTTTATAAGAAGCTCTAAGGCTGGTGTTAAGTAAACTAGGCAATGGTGATATGTCTTTTACACAGAGAGGCTTGATAGAACCCCTTTCAAGATGGTAAAGCAACTCCTATGCATAAAGAATGTGCTTTTCATTCTAGATAGAAAAAAATTTGTGATTTTTTCATTAAAAAAAAATATGCACCCTAAATATATTGATAATTAATAAAAATTTGATACATTAAAAAATGAAATATGTCTCAACGAGTACCTGTGTGTCTTGATGATTAGTTGGCTCATGGATACTGTAAGTGACAAACAATTTTTCATCGAGAGAGAAATCTATCAATTTTACCTGTAAAAAATATTGCTGACAAATACTTTTCTAATTTTGTATCTACTGAAGCTCCTTTAATATAGGTATTAAATATGTAATAGAAACTTCTTTAATATAGGTCTTAAATATGTAATAGAAGAGAATTAATTCACAAATACTATGTTAAATACCCACCATGTAGCTTTTGGCAAACACAAACCTGTGGATGTGCAAAGCACATCAAATGGTTAAAGGTTGTACCACCTCCCCAAATAGCTGCTCCCTGCCTATGCACTATTTCCTGGTATGTTCCAAGAGATGGCCACTAGACAAAGCTTTCATTCCAGTACTGCAAAAATATAGATCTTTAACTTCAACACCTTTAGCAGTTGAAAAATTAAAAAGAGAATTGGTGGCATTATCAATGATCACATTCTCGTGAAGACATGTATTTCATGGAACATAGAATGCATTATTGTGCCATGGTAAACTTACTCCACGGAGGTAGATGAGTTCAGGTTTGAGTTGTCTAGGATCATTCCAATAAACTTCAGTGTTAGTGTTAGCATGGATAACAAATTGATCACGTCCTTTCTCGTCTGCTAGCCACTGTTGTAAATTTTCCTTCCAAATAACAATACCACATTTAGAAAAAGGAAAAACAAACTGATAAAAATTCAACTCAGTAGGGATAGGTCTGTTAAAGTAAAGTTGAGGCTCACTTATAATAGGCCAAAAATCAACAATTATGTTTGAAGGTCATAAATTATATATTAATGAAAGGTTCTACCATTATGTATAGTTAAACGTTTGATGTACAATTTTCAGGAACTTTGAAAAACGAAAAGTTTTAGTATCACCAAAATAGATAATAACTCTTACCCCAGGTGTATAGGGCTTTATTTCTGGAGGAATCCACTCATTTGATACATTCATGTATTTATCGAAGTCATCAAACATGTTAACAACAAATATGTGGGATTTGTCCATCTTATATCCACGTGTTTGATCTTTTGTTGTTTGTGCTTTCTGCATCACACATTCCAAAAAAAAATTGAGTTGTTAAGAAGTGTGACAAGGAAAACAAGATTGAAAAAATGCCATTGAAACTTATCTGAATGTTGCTAATAAAGAGAGAAAAGAAGATATGTTTTGATTATGCAATGCACCAATAGGAATTAACCTAAACTACAACAAACTTTGCTTGAAAGATGGCAAAATTCTAAAAGATTCCATAGGAAATTAATGTTCTCTATGTAAACTTCATAGAGCCAATTAAAGAATCGGTTAATCTTTGCCCATACAGTAGTTCCTTTATAGGACAACATTTAATGATAGGCTAGGTTGGCCAAACTACCAGAAGTTCTGTAAATTTGAAAGAACGCTTCCCAAGGACTGGCCAATGAAAAATCTTTAAATTTCTACATTCACATCGGCTGCTAGAATAT
Source organism: Pseudotsuga menziesii (assembly GCA_001517045.1). Classification (NCBI taxonomy): domain Eukaryota; kingdom Viridiplantae; phylum Streptophyta; class Pinopsida; order Pinales; family Pinaceae; genus Pseudotsuga; species Pseudotsuga menziesii. The sequence continues at coordinate 66,037 of LPNX010247274.1, forward strand.
GCAGCATTTTTTTTCTAATGCAACATGACAAGGAAAATAAATTTGTATTTCCATCCTGAAAGACCCAATAAGCATATATGGAACATCATAAAAACACCAAGTACATAAGATTTATGCAACTCTATATAGGTGAAGAAGATATGTGAATATAAAATACATCTCTCAAATCACATTGTAAATGGGAAAAATGTAGGTTCTCTGTTACTCTACATCTTCGATGAAGAAGCAATCTGATCTAGAACTTAACCAATATGTAATAAAGTGCATCCATACCCACCCACAATGTTAAGAAAAGAAGTTAACGTGAGCTTGGTTGAGATGGTAAAGAAGGGGTATTTCTATACCCATGCTCAAGGTTCAAATCCTTGAGAGATGTTTTTTCGCTAGTTGACCGTTTCACCCAAGAAAAAGCATTTGAGATGAGATTCATGCAAAATAATTTGGGATGAGATGCAAGTATTGGGTGCGCTACTACATAAAGGGGGGTATTAAGAAAATATTTGAGACAATATTGCCATGTAAATTGTCTCAACTCAAGACAAAAAAAAATGTTTGTATTGTCTTAAATATTGTCTTTAAGTGAGTGTCTTAAACTATTGTCTTAAATTACTGCCTTAAGCTTCTCTAGTTATAAAAATGCATAAAATTTTTCCTCTTTCGGTAGGAACAAAAATCAAGTTCACATCTCAAAACCTCGTGGCTCATGAGAAGCAATGATACTCTATTTTAACTCCTTGATCCAATGGTTGAAGTTGTAAATTTATCCTTAGGGTGTTACTTTGTTTTTTCTTTTATGTAACATCTCCAAATTTGATGAATATTTTTTTTTTGATTGAATGTATAAATGAAAATACATAAAATAAAAGATCCATACTAATATGTATCTTATGCTTAGTGTTTTATCTATTGAACATAATGAATTTAGTATGACAACTTTATAGTGCGACTTACCATTATAATGAACTATTTTACTAGTCGTCAAGTCATGAAAATAACGATATGTTTAAAAAGCATCAGCAATAGTTTGTGTGCTTTCTAGTTTTGTTTTTTTTATTACTGGTTAACCTTAGTATGATGCTAGGAGTATGGGTTTATGGTCTTACTTAGCTCTGACTCTAAATCATAAATCATTATGTAAAATTTTTCAAGTTAAAACAATTGAGAGCTATCCTTGTGGTGATAACACATACAAAATCCTAGATAAAGGTAAACAAAGGTCCTAACTAAGCTTAAGGGAAAAAAACTATCCCTAAGTCAAAGAACTAAGCACTTTTCTACCATAAGATCTAATAAGCACGAGAACTATATACTATGGGATCAAAGTGAAATTTGATGAATTGATACTGTAGAGTTTGGGTTTTGGAAAAAAATAACACTAGGTCACATTTAAGAAGGCCATGTGATGTCCCCATGGTCTCCATCTCGAAAGCACTTTAGTCAAATCGTAAAACCTAAGGGTTTAATTCAATGTATTCATTTTGAAATTTTTCTATGTTATTCGGCCTCTACATTGAGCTGCTTTGTCTTTCATTGTGTGTGAATGATGGTGGAGGTTTCGAGGCTCTCATCCCTCGACACCATCAAGTAGTTTTAAATGATTTGGTTCCGGTTTAGCAGTGCTGTGTTATCGATGACAACATTAGTGTTGTTGTATTTGTTGATATTTCTTCCTATATCTAATTTTGAGGGTAAGTTCAGTCTTTTGATTGCGTTAATAGTTTTTCATTATACAATTTAATATATAGGTTTAACCTCTATTTGTTGCTTGCATGTGTTCTTACTGGGGTCACTATGTTTAAAATGGAATTCAATCTCCATGGTGACGGTGCATGGTCTCGTAAGAACTGACAACACCACATTCCTTTTCCCTTGCGGCTCTGTTGTTGTGGCTCTGTGGTTCTAAGGCTGGTCAACACTCTCATGGATTGGAGTCATTATACATTTCCTTATATTGAAATACTTGGTAAACCTTCTCGTTGTTCAATACTACGTAATTTTTGTTTTTATAAAAACAATCTCCCCTTGATTGTGGAGTCTGAAGGGGACTGTAATGTATTGTTTGGCTGTAGTTTGGGTTCAATATTTTAGAGAGCTTTGTAAACAAAAGTTCAGGTTCAAAATATACCCAAATTGGTAGGGTTTGAATACCTACAAACGTGTTTCATTTTGGTTGTAATGTATTAAATTTATCGTGGATATATTGTTGTTCTTTGATTATATTTCACGCATTGTGGTTTAAATACTATAATTTTTGTTTAGAATAATTTTAGGGAAATATGGCCATTATACCTTCGGATTCGCTTATTTTGTAGAGTTTTGCTCTGTGATAAGTATAATCTCGCATAATTAGGTTATGTTGGGTACTTTTGGTAATCATAGTTTTGGAACTTATTTGCAAATTTATATATACGGCTTATTAATAGTTTTGGGGTTGGTTAAAAGGGGGTTTATGAGTGGAAGATAAGTTACGACCTACCTTGTAAATAATTGATTTCTTATTGACAGAATTTTCCTTTGCACGATTCGAACTCTTGATTTAATAAACTAGTCATTCGGGAGGTTATAATAAGAAGTTTTATTATTGGGTGGAGAATTTAATGGATAGTTTAAGCTTTTGGCTACGACCTTCATTTGTTTGGTTTGTAATAATGTCAAATATATTTGATTCGACTGAAAAAGCCTTGGAACGCTTTAATCCAAATACCTGAGTAACTATATGATATTAAGCTAGTTATAAATATTGTTAATTTCGTAAGGTAACTTAGTTTTAGTGTGTTTTAAAAATATTTATTAAAGCAAAAACCCTAACTTAATTCTTGGAAACGTTTTTTAGTTTATCGGCTATAACTCTTTTTTTAAATAAAAAGGCCTTTAGGCTGTAATAGTGAATACTACCAGGATTTATCTGTCATCCTTATCAACCATATGTCTCAAGGTTATAAATATATGTTTCTTTTTATAATGCTGAAGTTGAGAATCTATAGATTCTTTTACTGCAAATATGTGTACAATATTTGATAAGATCCTATGGATTTTTTATTTGATTCATGTGTAAGTTTAGTCTGAGTCTTTAAAACCTAGTTTAAATTTTGTAAGTGCTTAAGCATTTCGAGTGTAATAACTCTTTCATTTATAACAAATAATTCTTTCGACTATTATTTAATCATAACTCTAATCCTATTCTTTTTTTAATGGATAGAGAGATAGTAACGAATATAACAATATACTACCTAAGTGAACTCGTTAGTGATAATAAGTGATAAGAGATGCATGTTAATGGTTTCGAACTCAGGTTGGAGACTTAGTCATTTTTACTTGTTTAGGAGCAATCTTAGTTAAGAACTAGAGGAATCGAATTCATTGTTTACTGAACCATTCTTATAATAATATAAGAATCTAAAAGAGAGGAAACTCAAAAAAAATAGTATAATAACTCAGAACTATTTATAACATCCATATAATCTACAATTTTTCCATTGAACCTTGTTGAAGAAAAAATGTAACATTCTTCATAATATTTTATGCAAAATAAGATATAACTATCCTATTCTAGTAAAGAAATGTTCATTAGTTTAGAGAATCCATCAACATTCATAAAAATTTCAGATACATATATAGAATAAATTCATATATAATAAACCAAACATCCTAGAGCTTGGATAATTGTAGAAGGGGGACAAACAACCAAAGAAGATCATTCCTCCCAACCATCTCCTCAAAGCATCCAAGATCATTTGCTTTAGGACCCCCGATCCCGTTAAATGAACCATTGGGATGAAGAGGTTGTGTAACAGACCACACGGAAATCTTTGCAACTTAGCAAACTCACTAGCAGACTAAACTATCAATAGTTTCACTTTAGCTATCACATCATTGAATTCCTCTTTTGTGCCTCACTTTTCAATTTGCATCAAATCACAAGGGTCTAATCACTTTGAATAGAATTTAATGAGCCTCCTTCTCAATTCGATGGTATATATAATATTTCCCAGGTCTTTGGATTAGTCTTGTAATTAAATCATCCACCTGCTCAGTTCCTCTTCTCAAGGAACATGACCACAATTTTGGGGATTTTGCCTCGTGCAACAGCTAGAAAGTGAAATCGTAGTGTTTCCACTTGTCATTAGCCTTCTACAGCTGCTCATTCCTCCTAGTGGGCCAGTGAACACTCTTCAACAGTCTTCTTTAGATAGGTATCTCTCATTTTTAGTTAAATGAATAAATAATCAATTACATTCATCCTTGACCATCCTTGGTCACAAAAACTTTACAAAAAAATTTAACATAATGTTTTCTCAAATAAATAAAATATTTATTTTTTAGGTCTAGGTGGGTTACATTTTGTGCGAGTTAAAATGTATGCATAGTTTTTACTTCATTTGCTTAAAGAGTCTAAAGTAGCCTTTTCTCTTCTGGAATGTATTTCAATATTGATATTAGGTTTTCACTGTGTGTTGTGGATATTTCGTGTTCTCATCATTTGATTACATTTAAATTTGGTTCTGTAGAATTGCATCGATAGAATAGATCTTGTTTTGAGGAGTTAGGGTTATAAATACTATCTTGAGTTAATTTAGTTAATTTAAGTCATTTTCTCTAGTTCATTGTGCATCTAGAAGTTGTAGTATCTTCATATAGGTACTTAGGATTTTACAAGTTTAACCTCTATGTTTGTTTTAGCATTTGTTTATTGAAATAGTTTTAAGTTTCGTTGCATGGTTACGATGTAATTTAGTTAAACAAAGATGTATCCATATTTTATAGATAGATAGCGTAAATTCTGAGTTGTTCTTGCACTATTAGAGATTAAGTACGTCAGCCCTTTTCTCATTTCTTTTAACATCTAATCTAGAAGATTTTCCTTTTAGTTAGTCCTTTAGTTACACTTCACTAAGTAGTACTTTTACAAGGCTTAGGTATTTCAAACCATTAGTTATGCATTTCATCCCTTTTTCCCTTGGGTGTAATCCTTCTTATTAGAAGTGTGAGTGTGCTTGCTCCTTTATCCATTTGAATTGTTACTTTGTCCATAAATATTGTTTTGATTTTTTTATCTTGTTTCTATATCTTCGAAATACAAGGTAGATTTTATGGATCATACAATTTTTCATGGGTTCTATTTTGGTTATAATAGTTTTTATGAGTATGGTTTTAGTGTAGTGTGGTAATCTTTTAAATCTTTATGATGAGTTTTCTTTACTTTTATTTATGCATTAATTATAAAAATGTTTGTTTTAGTTATGTTTGTGCTTTGATACTCAAAACTCAAAATTACTCCTTGATCTTATTTTCAAATTCCATGTGATTTGAACTTCATGTAGTTTAGAATTGATACTAAAAGTATTAGAATCTTCTCCTTTTGGAGTAACTAGTTTTGAATACCTTAAATTATTCTCTAGAGTAATAGATCCATGCACTATAGATATTTTATAGGCACAAAGAGTATTTGCAACTCTAAGTTTACGTTTTTGGGTTGACACTTCAGATCATGAAAGCTTTATATCAAAAGGCATATAATTGGTATATATTAAAATATCTAAAAAGAAAATAATTTAAAAAACATGATAAGAGAAAAAACATAGATAAGAAAAGAAACATTAACACAAACTAGATAACTTAGCTTATCGCTAAAAGTAGAGTTGTAACTATAACTTTTAGCATATGAAAATGATTTTATAACCTTTTAGCATATGGAAATGGCAATACAATCAAGATTATAATCCACCCTATTGATTATTTAAGGTATACTCTTTCCAAAATGGAGACTTTTATAGTCTCTACATTTGTGGCTATATAAATATATATATATTAAATTTTGAGTTTTGTGTTAAGTATTATTAAAACTTATTGGAATATTAAATGTTTTCAAGATATTCTAAGCTACGGTATTTGCAAAGGTGTATAAATAATAAAATTTAAATTATTGTCAAATAATAATCAAGATAATGTTTATTTAAATGTAATATATTAATTTAGTTTTAATGTAAGGTTTAAAACTATTTCTAATTAGTTAAAAAGTTTTTTTATTCATAAAGCAAATAATAAGATATATAAATTTACTATATTTTATTTAATACTTAAAAACTTAAAATAGATTTATATTTATTATTAATTAGCACTAATATAGTGTACCATTTACAACAACATAGTTTTATAGAAAAAACCATTAGTGTTGTCTTTGGGAGCCCTTCCCACATTACATAGGTATTATGTCAAAAACAAACCATAAAAAAAACTATAAAAGTTGAAAAAGTTGTTTAACATTTAGATTATTTATTATATTTATATTAATAGTAATATTAATATTAACATTATTATTATTAATATCAATAATCTAATAATATTTTATTAATATATTAAATATTTATATAATATATATTTTATTAAATCTCATACAATCCCAAAGCCACCATAACCACACTTTATTGACTAAAATTGTAATTTTTTTTCTCGGAGTCTACTTCCCACTAACTCTCCACTTCCCACTAATTCTCCACGTCGAGTTTTAACATTTTTAAATTGTTTTTCTATTTATGTAAAATTCTAAGAAAAAATATGGAATAAAAATTATGTAACCATTTTCAATTTGTTTTTCAATTCATGTGATAGATTATACTCATTTGTGCCAGTGAGCCATGGCTGTACTCATTTGTGTGAGTGAGTGTCAGAATATTTTAGCTATATTACATGAATTTTATTTCAACCAAATTTAACATATTTGAGAGGAACTTAGCCTATATGTAGCCTCAATTAGCATTACAATGGCATCTGAGAAAGGAAAATTTCTTATATTATTTATTATTAATAGAAGGTAAAACAGACCCAAATCAAATTCATCATTAATATAGAAGAAGGCATAAATTGAATTGTTGTAGTAGCCTAATTTGTTTATATTAGACTTTTGTCTACTAAAATTTAAAAAAAAATCAAAAATAGCAGAATATTTAACATAAATTACGTTTTTGGATTCGTCCTCTAATTACGATACTCTACATCACACAATACAAAAAAACATCCACAACATAGATAAAAATTGAAAGGACAATGACGCTCATCCTGTCGGTTCATCGTTCAATTCATTCAGAAGGACCCTCATGTACTTCTGTTCAATCAACAATGAATTTGCGGAGAATTTCGACATCCAATAGAGTACTTACTTTCCTGCTTATGGAATCGCTGATATCCAATCCATCTTGTGCAACTCTGTAGTGAACAAAATGAACATTTTCGTAGTTCTTTCCACAAATTTAGAGGGGAAACTTATGAATCCCAACACCATCCTCATCTTCATTCCGGGTATGAATGAAACGTTGAAAAATATGAGCAAACTCATTCACTATATGTAAACTTTCTGGGAGAATACATATGGCTAATTTTCATTCTTTCAAGGCTAAATCTCTGATAAGCCTAATACCCTTTTCAAGGGCCTCAGAATTATGCCGCGCATGAAACTCAGCTTCAACAAGTTGTCCCTCCTTAAAGCCACTCATCTCCTTTGGTATCTCTATTTCTCTAGAGATGCATATAGTCAAAGCATTATAGAGTGTTCTCCTGTATAAGTGATTCGACACATCTAATTGCCACATACTCTGTTTTTCCGGAATAACAATCCTGTGATTCAAATCTTCGTTGCTGATATCCTTTGCATTCACTTGGTATAGTTTTTTGAGTGTGCACGGGAATTCCATCAACACGGCTCTTGTAATGCCTCCACTTAGATGAATGCCAATTGCATGAAAAACTGTAGAAAAAAATCGCATTTTCTAGGGATTGGATCTTTAGGTAGCCTTGATTATTATTATAAACATGGTGTACAATTGAAATTAAACTTAAATTCACAAGGGAGATTTCTTCATCGTCTCGGTCAAGCATTCCTATATAATTTTCCCACGTGCTCTCAGTGCAGTTAATATGACGTCAATTTCCCTCGCTATTTCCCTACCTACATCCATAGCTGCTTCTTTGGCATCGTTTTCTGTTGATATTTCACAATTAAGTTCCCTTAAATATGTGAAGCCTTATAGAGATATGAATAATTCTATGTTCTGAGAATGGAACTCACAAAACAAGCGAACAAAATTAATTTATTTCCATAATTTTGCCCATTGATTCTCTCTTATTGGTCTTCGTGTAACATATTTCTGGAATCTCATTAAATGTCGCTCCATCTCTCCCTCGTCCACAATTTTAGAATAGTCGATAATTAAAGTTTTTGAAGGAAATCTATGAAGTTCTAAGAAATGCTTCATTTCCTTTCTCAATTATGTTTGGGGATGACCCTTATAATATCAAACCATTGTCTCACTAGCACAAAAGCGCGGATTTTTCCACGGAGGTTTTCCACGTTTCTTACTTTTTGGTGTAAAATCCGATGTAACAAGAACGAGGCGTCGCTGTATCCACGCCTGGACTCTTAGACGTCTCTGTATCCACGCCTAAACTCTTGGACGTCGCTGTATCCACACCTGACCGTCTCTATAGCGATGGCACCGTCTTTTGTTGACTTTTTACAACAGTTAAGGCGTGGATAGAGAGACGGCCAAGAGTTTAGGTGCGGTTTTCTGATTGATTTAATCTTTCCTTTGTTTTCTGATTTTGTTCGTTTTTCTCTTTTACTCGTGTCTTATTTCTCATCTGGTTAACTAATGTGACAGTCATTTCCATGGTTATTCCCACCGAGTTTGACAGTATTCATCTTGATTTTGGGGTTGCTAATTTCATGGCAGCAGTATCCATCTTGATTTTGGGGCTGCTAATTTCATGGCAGCCCTCGGACTTCGTGATTACCATGCCTGTGATTCCTAGAAAGCAAGGCAATGGGTCACGGTATTTTCGTAGGGGGGGCATTTCTTTCCCTAATAGATAACCGTGCTCAAAATGCATCTGCAATGCCGTTCTTGTCAGTGGAATGGCAACATATTTTTGTTAGTCTTTTCACATAAGTTCTATTTCGTGCTTGCATACGAGACCATACGCTTTTTCTCTTTTCTCTTGAAATTGTATTCTGAACCAAGAGAACGAATCTTATGGAGGTTGAGAGTAAAGGATCATTTTGTAACAATGTCAGCAGAGAGAATCCATTTGCTAAGTAATAAGCGTTTAAGGGCGTTTAAGGAATGAAGCCATCAGCAAAGGGAAAGAGTAAAATATTTTCCACAAAAGATTAATGGGTTTCCCAGGGTAGGTTAACTATGTTTGGGGTTTTAAAGTCTCCAAAATTACCGGCCTTTAGATAATAGTTTTTGGAAGTCTCTGATGGTTATTCTTCCTTGAAATCCCGGCAAATAGGCCACTGTCTTTTCAAAGGGTGGCCATTTCTTTCCATCGCAGGCGACAGGGTTCATTTAAACGCAGCTGACATACAGTGCTTCATAGTGGGCTTTCTCCCTTTCTTTTATTGGTATTAGGCTTTTCCTTAAATATCTTGGGTTTTTATCTCAGACATGTAGATTTGTGAACATTCCATTTTTTCTGGAAGATCTTGCAATTGCTCTCGTCCTCTACAAGGCATTTGTTCTTTTGGAAAAGGACATCTTAACCATAGAGAACAAGTTCCTTATGGAAGCTGAGAGTAACGAGCAACTATTGTAGCAATTTCAGCAGAATGTGAAGGTTCCCGCGCCTAAACTCTTGGCCAAGGGTTCCCGATTCATGGACACACTACCAATAACACATCACATGAAAACATTCACTACTAGATGGTGGCCATAATTTGCGAGCTAGATGTTGTCATCTACATTTCTTTGATTGATGGGCTCTGTAAAATGGGCGAGTTTGATTTTTCCATAGAATTGCAGATTCTCATGGTTGAGAAGGGGATGGCCCCAGATGTTTTTACCTACATCAGTTTGATTCAGGGGCTTTGATGCGGGTCTGTTGGACGAGGCTCTGGGGAGTATTGCTCTCATGGAAGTTTTGTTGAGACAACAAGGTTAGTATTTTAATCATCCCCGATTTGGAAATCGAAGCAAATATGGGATCACTGGATTTGGTAATATTAGAGCCTGAAAATGTATCTGTATTTTTCCTTGGATTAGTTTTGGTCTTGTGAAGAAGTCATTTTTAAGAATATGGACTCAAATTCCATGGCAAATCGTGGTGGTAACAACAGCAGCAGCCATGATCATTGCTGGCCCTCTAAGATGCAGGATTGGCATTTAAAGAGTCCTTGGGACTAGGAAGGTTGCACAGGGCTTTACCGTACGGCCGGGGATAGGTATGAGAGATTACTCCTCGCTGAATGGGTTTGTTCAGAAGAGGGTTATAATATTGGGAAGGAGTTATTCCGTGGGACGAACATGGTTCATGAGTCCTCGCCCCTGCCTGAGCTTCTCATGGCTACTGGTAATTTTACTGAAGTCATCAACGACTGGAGTTTTTTAGGCAATCATAAGGCACAGTTTCCTCTGGATGTCAAGATTCATCGGAATCCTTTGGCTGAGGGTTTTGTGAAAATCCAAGGCATTGGATTATTGAAGGGTTGGCTTGTAGAAGGGGTTGCAAATGGTGGTAATTTTCTTGGGGGTTCCGAGTATAGCCATTATGTCAGAGAAATATGGTGGTAGTTGGCTTGGGTGGGACTCGGGAGGAATGACAATTTTCAGAGTGCTAACGAGGGTCCCATGAGAGATAATAGTAATGTCATCAAGGATGTTCAAAGGGATTCCTTAACGTGCCTTAAGCTAGGAAAGCGGCAGCATTTTGGAGACGCTGCGAATCCGGCTCAAGTAATTAATCCAGTCTCTGGTAATAGTTGTATGTTGTGCAAGGCTCAAAGAATGCTTCGACTGCTGCTTCCATGCATAATTTTGTATGTTTTCTTCCACTAAAAGTGTCTGTTATTTCATCAGTAGTTGACCAGTGAGGCCCATTCCTTCTCAAAATGTGGGGATTTTGATCTTATTGTTTAACTGCAGAGGTTGGATGACTTTTCTTTCATATTTGTGCATCAATTGTTTTATCCTAGACTATTTTTGTATTCCTTGTTACCTGTTTGGGTCGAGCTTCTGTGGTTTTCTTTTCTGGCCGAACAATAGCAGTTTAGGGAACTATATACTGTAGTATTTCTAAAAGTATTCTTTTCCATTTAATTTGTGTACAACTTAATATTGAATTACATTTTGCTATTTTCTTTAGGCTGGTGGGAAAGGCATTTCCTGTTTTGCTGACTGCATACTTACTCATTGTAATCTACAGATCAGTAAAAGGGTCTTTGAGGTTATGAGAGATAAAAATTCAAGCAATGGAATATACTTGGCAAAGAATAAGTATCCATTCTCTAACCTTCATAAATGTTCTGTGAGTGAAACGGATGGTCTTATTGATGGCTACTTGATGGAAGGACAAGCTGACAAAGAATCCAATAATGAGAAGGATAATGAAAATGACAATAAACCATTCCAGTTGTACAAAAGGAGGACTACAGTGATTGTTAAAAGGGACAAGTTTTTGGATGTTGTTTGTGATGCCCTTGCTGAATACAAATATGTTAGACCTAACAAAAGAGCTGACTTGGTTCTGGCATGCAGGTACTGCTTCATAACTTTTTTTTGGAAATTGGTTTTCTGTTTTCCACATATAATGTATTTTCTCATTTAATACATTCTAAAGGTCTCCATTATATTGTGGGTAACAATTTTAAAATCTATAGAAGCAGTTAGATATAGTTACAAATTATTCCTTAGCTTATGAATCAATCATTTGTTTTCTATGTTATTATTAGTGCTTCTAAAATTCTTATGCTACTTGCAAGCAGTTTTATTTTTCCCAATCTAATGATTAATTACTTAGAGAGGTTGGTTTATATAACAAATGTATAAATGTTCAATTATTAAGAATATCTAATAGACAGTACTTATTTTCCAAGTCAAAGTCACTGAAACGTGTGCTCCATTGTTTCCATCCCTGGGAACCCATCTTGTAGGGGAATTTGTATGGGATGGCTAGAGATGCCCTGGAAATGTTTTCTGGCCTTTTCATGAGAAACACCTTAGGAGTGCATCTTGGATGTTTACATACATGAAACAAACTTTTTGTACAAGCTGTGAGAGTATCTATTTGGTTAAGCAGCTACAACTAGGGGGTATCTATTATGCCAAAGTTACCTAGGACTTGCACCTGGCTCCATCCATAAACGCAAGCACAAGCACAAGTGGTCCATGTGGTCCATAGGGGGAAAACATGTCACTAGGGAGCCTTGAAGTTTTGAACCCTGGTGGGAGCATTAGCAGCACCCCACATTCACCAACTTGAGAAGCCCCCACAAAACATTTTTTTTATTGTTTATGTTTTTGCCAAATGGCATGAGGCCCACCAACAACTAAAAACAGGAAAGAAAAAGGAAAATCGAATGGAAACAAGGAAGAAATAGTAGAACTTGATATTAATATATATATATATATATATGTGTGTGTGTGTGTGTGTGTGTGTGTGTGTGTGTGTGTGTGTGTGTGTTTAGGAAAATACACTGTTCTTTTGTTTCCCTGTTTTGGTTGACAAAGGGTCAGCTATAGCCTATTCATGATCTATCACCATTTTTTGATTGTTCATATCTTTAGCTATCTGTCGAAGAAGTGCTGGAAATATTATGCACAATTTGGTCTATTGTTCAATTTTCTTGGGAAGGGAAACCTGCCTTAGCCTGTGCTTCGCAATTTCCAACATTTTCACCGAGGGTGTCTATCTGCAAGGTTGGTTCTTATTCATCTGGATTCATGTATGACAATTGATCACCTAGATTCATGTCTCTAACCATTAGTATGAGGAACATTTGGTCTTTCCCCACATTCTGTTCTTACTATCATTTTCCCAGAAGTGTTTTTTCTGATACTTATGCACTAAGAGTCCTAAGGCTTTATAAGTTGTTCATCCATGACATTAGATATTGTAGATTATCTAACCTACCAAGTCTATTGGTAATTTGGTACATAAGGTAGTATATGGATTCTGATGCTTGGAACAAGGCTGCTTAGCCTTGGTTAAACTGATTCTGCAGTAGATATCGAGTTTTATGAGGCATGTAGGGTAATAGGAAGGTTCTATCAAGGGAGGTTGCAGTGAAGGTTTATGGAGTGGAGAAGCAACAATGAAGTGGGATTTGGAAGAATATATTCTTTACATTGTAGATTAAAAATGATTTGAACTCAACGAGAAAATATGTTTGACCATTAGTCCACCATATAATTGTCATTCCTGATTATCCAATGGAATATCTCTAGATTATAAATATTAACCTACATTGTATTTGTGACATTCTGGGTTATTCTATTTGTATCACTTCTGAAATAAGTTTTGAACGATACAAAGTTCAAAAAGTTTTATTCTTATTTTAAATTTGCTTTTATCCCACTCCACGATACGTGAACGGAAGGAATTGATGACGATTTTACTTTGCAGTACAAGTGGTTGTGGCAAGTCAACTTTGTCTGCTTTATTGGTATTTTCCTAGAACAGTAACTGATCTTACTTTTTAGATTGAAGAAAAACTTGGAACTTAATCTATTAGAGGTATGGTTGTTGAGAAGTGGCATGTGTGGATGTTGTTTTAGCCATAGGTAAAAGTTAAAACCAGAAAATGTTACATAGAAAGTTTGAGGGTACATTTGTAGATTTCTATTAAAATGTCAATGACCTCCATGGCATGTGAAACTATACCTAGACACAGCCTTTGCAGTTTAAGACAGGTATTCTTTAACATTCATGCCATCTAAGATGATATTGCATGATCTGTAAAATTTCAAATACACATGGATGGTGAGTGACTTTACACATCTGCGTTGTGATGTAAATGTGTGCAAAATCTGAAGTTCATCTAAAAAGATTTCCAGGCATTTGGAAAGCTCGCTTGTCCATTAAGTCCAGAGTGTTTTGGTTGTTCATCCTCTATGAATGCTTTCCTTTCCTTTGAAGATATTCACTATGTATCTTCCATGAAAATATTCCAAAAAGTCAACATAGTGCAACTGAATCATTTAGTTTTGACTTACACTGTCAAATTTCTTGTATAAAAATGCAACAATTTCAAGGCTAGAATTTCTCTCACTACCTTAATAAAATCATCCAATGTTGTAGGATGGCTGATCCTTTGTTTTGTCATTCTAGTGGCATAAATTTTCCAACACACATAGGCTTTCCATATATGCTTTGAACTTCCAAATTGTATTACTTTCTAGATCAGTCAAGTTAATGGTATCAAAAAACTTTTCTATAGCTAAAATTGAATGATCCATGGTTTCAGAGTCGAGATTACCATCATATTTACGCACCTCCTTTCCAAGTTTTAACACTTGTAAAAATATTGTGAGCATGAGGTTGGTGTGCATGAAGTCCCCCCTACTTTTCAATATACATCACTTGGCATTTTATGGGTCATCCTACATTGGTTTTGCAGAATAGTTGCCATCATTTGAGACAAATCGAATCTTTAACTTTGACCTTGGTTTGCAAAGTACCGACTTCAATTATAATGTTATTTCTTCTTTTGTGGTATCTTGCTTTATTTGAGAGGAAATACCTTCAGACCTCTAGTTCATATTCTGTCCACCTCTGACCAAAACAACTTTGAAGCTGTTGTGATAGCACTTGATGCAAGGAAATCTAGAAATACAGAAGATCAAAGAAAGAAAAATAGATTAAATAATTCAGACAAATACTGGGAAATTTGGAGTTGCATCAAGTGATTCAATTCTTATATTATCCATTTTGTCATACAACATCTTAACATACAAATTCTAGTTTCGTGAATGTACCATTGATACAATCTCAGGATTGTTGCTACACAATTGAGGACATTAAAAAAGACAGGATCGAAAAGGGCTCTATCATAGTCTAGAGATTATAACTTAAGGGTGATCATTCACTCACTGCTCCTATGGTACTGCTGGTCGCAATATTACTCTGATGTTACAGGAAACCACACCATACTATGTTTAGATCTGGCCATTTCCTAGATTATATCCATACCACATATTTTGAGGTTGATTAAGGTCTAGAATGTGCCTAGAAATGCTTGGAATGGACTTGTCACCTAATCTAATTGATTCATGTTGAAAACTTAGAGATATAGGAACCAAAATTAACTCAAACCATGCTTAGAAGTGCTAAAAAATATTTCCAAATATGGGACTGATTTCTAGCTAGAAATATGGATCTGCTTGATTCAATACCTTCACCTTATGTTGTCTTCTTTCCTGAATGAGAGCTTGTGTACATGGATGAATTATTCCATAGTAATTGCATGAATCTACGAACCCAGTGCAGAAACCAGAAAACCCAAGACAAACTTCAAACCCTCCAGATGGGTTTCATCGGCAGACAACTTGACCACCATATCAATTGCCCTCTTGATAATAGGCTTTATTGTGGACTCACCATTTTCCAACTGAACTACAAAATTGAAGTATGCTTTCGCAGTAGGAACATCAAATGACAAGAATTCCTTCTCTAGACCCACAAGCAATAGTTGAATCTCTTACTGAATTAGAGACTCCTGTTGGCAAATTAACTACAGTTGATTGAGCAGTATATCCTAGCAGCATTTTTTCCAGCCATGAAGCCAAAGTAGATGAATCCTTGGATGAACATGTGATGGGAAACCATGCAACGAGGAGCTCATAAAAAGTTTGTTCAGGTTCCCTGTGTTTTCTTTTCTCACAATTCCTCTAAACTTTGTCAGAGTTCCAAGTACAGATAGCCATGCCAACTGGAGGGTTGAAAGCTTGTCATTTAATTCCCATGCAGGAGGGCTGTGTGTCCAACTGTGGTGACTCTTTCTCCTCTCCCTTGTGACTTGGCTAGTTTGTTGCCTAGGCATTCTCTCACTCTGTTGTGACATTTGATATCTAGCAGAGGCAGTTGGGGATGTAGCAGGAGGTTCTCTGTTCATGGTGCCCCTCCATATTGATATAGGAGTTGGTGCAGGCGAATCAAATCCAACTCTTTCTTTTGCACTTGCACTGTAATATGCAGTGAGGATTAACACATGAAAGTGGTGTCAACCTAGGATATAAACTTGTTAGTTGGGGCTTGATTAAACAAAACACCATTCCTTTTTTTCTTGATAAAAAGGAACCTGACTTATAAAAAATCGCCAGGCAACATGAAAATCATTGCCTATGGCAACTTTGCCCCCTATGAAGGCAAATTTCCATGAGAGGGGAGTAAGAAGGAGTTGACCACAAAAGTTTGAGACCATACTTGTGGGGGTGGGGTGGAGCAGGATTTTTGAGCTTTTGGTGACTTTGATATGAATATTTCCAGGAATTTGGAAAGCTCGCTTGTCCATTAAGTCCAGAGTGTTTTGGTGGTTCATCCTCTATGAAAGTTAAGTGGTCAAAGATAGAATTCATTGTACAGGTCTTATGGATGGTTGTATGATTTATCAAAAGTAAAAAACAATCAAACGTTTGTTGTGGGAATGCAAGGTAGTTGGAAACTTTAAGGAATGGTTCCTACAAAGTATGACATTTGTTCTTTGCCCCCCACTATTCGAAAGTGGTCATTTTTGGAGACAGATGGAGGATTAGGTAGGTACTAGGACTCATACAAATGGGTCTCTGCTAATGTAAATATTAAATGTACCATATGCATTGTCTAGATCCAATGCGCTATTAGATGGATCCCCACCCACCCAAGCTACTGAGCACCTCTTTACAGACCAGATTGGCCGTTGGGGAATACCAATATTTTGATGTTTTTAGCAATGTTGCTTTGTAATTTAGGATCTCTGTTAGTAGATTCTCTAATTCATGGCTCACTTTACTTGTATGATGTTTTACCTTGTTGGAGATGCAGTAGTAATTCCCTCTGCACATTCTATAACATTGTATTTTGTTTTTTCCTGTTTATGGACCAGATTGGCCTGTGGGGTATATCAATATTTTGATATTTTTAGCAATGTTGCTTTGTGATATAGGATCTATGTTACTAGGTTCTCTATTTCTTGGCTTGCTCTAATTTTATGTTGTTTTACTTTGCTAGAGATGCTACAGTCATTCCCACTGCACATTCTATTCATGTATTGTTTCAGTTCATAGGTAAAAGGTTATGAGTTCCATCCTCGTTTGGTGCTGCTGCATTTTTATTATACATCTCCAACAGGAAAAATCTGAATAAGCATCAATTGTGTGGGTACCTGGCCAACACAGGGTTGGTGTTTTGGTTGTCAGAGATAGAATCATCTTATATTCCATATATCATCTTTCTAAAGTATGTGGAAATTTGAAATTCACAAAAGTTCTGAATTTCTTAGACTTTGTTTTCTGGTTTAAAGTTTAAATGGCAAGTAACAAAGTACACGTTTTTAAGCATAGAATGGTTAACCTTAGCAATTTTTTCCCTGTGCTAATATAGCACGTCCTTTGCTTGACAGCCTAGGAAAAATCTCTATGCCCAACTTCCCATATGCAAGATTAAATTCTCACAAATACTGGGTCAAAAGAGATTACAGTTGTAAGTCTTATAACTATTGCTTTTTTCTGCTACAGGGAGAAAGTCATGGCTGTGCCTACAAAACAAAATAAGAGGGAAGCTAGGAGGGAAGCAAAAGCTGAAATAGCAGCTGTTTTAGATAGAGTAGGGTATCTTGATTCTCTGTTTCCCTTTTGCATATCTCTACATTATTCTTTTTGATGGGAATCAAATGATGAATTTTGTTTCTTGTTCAGTCCATAGAGAAAGAATTGCTGGAGAGGTTGCAAAGTGGTACTTATGGTGACATATACAATTTCCCTATGAAAGAATATGAGAAAGTCCTAGAAATGGAGGAAATGCAGGCAGCCAGTGACGAAGAAGATAATGGTGAGGAGGTTTGTAACAACTTTTTGTTTTATGATTTGTTAGACGATGTTACAGTAATCAGCTTATGCCTTTGAGTAATAGTCATCTGTCCTGCTCGATAATGTCACGATTATTTTAGTTACTTTGTCACCCATAAGTATCATTCTTAATATATTGTTTTGCATTCTTATTTTTTGCTTTCTTTTTGTAGGAGCCAGATCCTGAAGTAGAGTTTGTGGAAGGCTATGAAATGGAAGAAGAAGATGACATTGAATATTTCACTGTTGCTGGTATTGATGATGCTGATCTATTGGATGCAGATGAAGGTAGAAAAGTTTCAGAAGAATAAGCAGAATCATATTCCACTGTTTCAATTTTTTATTCCCATGAAATGTCGAGGAAACTAAAATCTTAGTCCCGGTCATTCAAGTTTGGCAAACTGGATATCACAGTAAATTTAAATATCTTTGAATTACAATATTGAGGATAAGTTCGAAGTTGTACTATAAGCTACGTGTTTTATCTGTTCTTTCACTATGTTTATTGGAACTGATTTTTTTTTTACTTAATATTGCACAGACAACACTGATGATGGTTCAGAAGAAATGGATATAGATGGGCGTGTTGGGACAAAGAATTCGTGCACAGAGTCAGGATCTACTCCACAAAATCTTGACACAGATAGCATCAGAACAAAGTTGAAGAGGAAAATGAGACCTCATGTGGAGGTAAATTGCAAATGTCCTTTGATTAATTATTGAAAATGAATAAGAAATATACTAATTATATCTAGATTTCATCTTGAGCTCATTCTAGTTCTATTTTTGCTGCTTGCCTACCAAAAGATCATTGAAGGACATAGTGCCTGTAACTTCATGAGCAGCTGATAGTAAAGTATTTCTTTTTACCATATAAGATAAGTTGTGCATGGTTTAAATGTCTTAGAAACCTCTCTTAGGCATTTCATCTGGTATCAGAGCCAGCCAGGTGTAAATACTATGGACCTTTGGTTGAAATTTGACAACTGGATGACAAATTTGGTTGGTGTTGGTTGTCAGAGATAGATGAAATCTCTGTGGATGAAATACTATGGACCTTTGGATGTCCATACTTTGGAACCTCTGTGGAGAATGTTGTTAGAGATAAGTTTTTATAGTTTTGGAGACATGAAGAGGCAGGGAAGATATCTGAAGGACTTTACTCACTTTGCACAACAAAAACATATCCCACAGCATGTGTGAAGCATTGACTGGCACGTGACCACCAATGTATATGGTTGAAAAATATGAGTATTATTTATGTGTTACACTCCAATGGTTAGCAAACTTAAATATTTGAATATGGGTCACTTTATATATTAGTGACATGTGACCACTGACCAAACCAGCTTAACATTTAGATGTTGAGGTTATGGGTCGTTGTTTAAAGTTTAAACCATGGTAAACGCCCAGGGGTGCTATAAATTGTAATGAAGCATGAGATAAAGATGTGCGAGATGTATGTATGCATGTGAGGGGGGTATACTAATTATGTAAGGATTATGACCTACTTGCACATGGAATTGGTCTTATGGTATTAGTATTTTTTTTTTTAAACAGTTATAGCCGTCGCTTAAGCGACGACAATTTTTAAAAAAAATTCACAGCCGTGGATACAGCGACGGGTAGGCGTGGATACAGAGACGGCCAGGCATGGATATAGAGATAGACAGGTGTGGATACAGCGACGGCTAGGCATGGATACAGAGACGGCCAGGCGTGGATACAGAGACGAACATGCGTGGATACAGAGACGGCCAGGCGTGGATATAGTGACGGCTTAGACATCTAACGAAATATAGAACATTGTCGCTCTTGCAATGCAAATTAGGGGTCGTCTCTATTGCGACGGAATTGTTTCCACGAAAAAAAAACACTTAGACGTGGCAATATCCACGCTTTTCCGTGGATATTGCCACGTTTTGCCGTGGCAAAATTGATCACTTGTACTAGTGTCTAGTATGTTATATTTTTATCAATTAGACAATATGATCTTAGGATCTTCTCTGAGAGAATAACATGCATAACAATCAATCACAATAGATAATAGACAAAAATATTTATCCTCGGGGAAACCATAAAGGAAAAACCCCACAGCTTCCTCAGAGATAGAATGAGCACCAATGGCAGCAGTAAAACCCAAAAACAAAAAGATGATCTCCAACAAATGTTCTCTTTGTCACTTGTGTGAGATCCTCTTCTCTCACCTATGCACTATAGCTGAGTGAGTGTTTGTCTCAAATAGAGAGGCTCACTCTGTATTTATACTAGTTTCAGACTTGACAATTACTTACTAGGGATGACTTCTCTAGGAGAGTCTAATAACCCTAGTGCCCCATAACTATGGGGACTTTATCCCCGACTTACACAGGAGGGTTAATCTCTATGACTTTACAGGATTTTATTAGATTAATGATTCTCCCGATAGGAACATTGGGGACTAATGAAATTCAAGATATATAATATACAAGTGGATACATTCTGAAGTTGCAAATACATCAACACTCCCTCTTAACTAGGAAGGTATTCTCTTGACACAATTCATCGTCACTGGATCATCATTGGATCATCATCACTAGATCATCATCAAAGGATCATCATCAAAGCTGGATCATCATTGGATCATCATCATCATCATTGCTTCTACTATCTCAATCAAATGGTGATATCTCTCAATTCTTCTCGTCACACGAAGTTCTACACAGCTATCTCTTTTTCATGTTGGTTGTAGGACTAGCCTCCATGTGGGTCTTCATCGACAGAGCCATCCCTTTTTCATGTTGGATGTAACTTCACAGAGCTAGTACTTTTTCATACTAGATGTATCTCTACAGATCCAGTCCTTCTTCATACTAGATATAGGCCTCTACAGAGCCAACCCTTTTTCATGCTGGATGTAACTTCACAAAGCCAGTCCCTTTTCATACTGGATCTATCTCTACAGAGCCAATCCTTTTTCATAATAGATGTAGGCCTCTACAAAGCCAACCCTTGTTCATGCTGGATGTACTTCCAGAGCTAGCCCTTTTTCATGCTAGATGTAGGCCACTACAGAGCCAACCATTTTTCATGATGGATGTACTTCTACAGAGCCAACCCTTTTTCATGCTAGATGTAGGTCACTACAGAGCCAGAACTTTTTCATATTGGATGTAGGTCTCAGCACTTGTATCTAACAATGGGAGGAACCAATCCTGGCACCATGTCAGAAAGGCACAAAAATTACATCTGACCATGGGAGGAACCAATCCTACCACCATGTCAGAAAGGCACATCACTTACTTCTGACCATGGGAGGAACCAATGCTACCACCATGTCGGAAAATCACAACACTTACTTCTAACCATGGGAGGAACCAATCCTACCACCATGTCAGAAAGGGTCACAGACTCATTACGTCCTCTTAGAAGGAACCTCTATATGGAGAACACCAAGCTTCTCCCTGAAGTACTCAAAGTTCACTCTGGCTAATGGCTTGGTCAGCACATCAACTATTTTCTAGTCCATCACAACATACTGGATCTTCACTGCTCCTCTCTATACCATATCCCTAATATAATAATATTTGATCTCAATAAGATTTGAATTGTCATGGAACACTGGAACACTGGGTTCTCCGACAACTTCACATAACTCTAGTTGTCGCAATATATACAAGTAGCATCCAATTGGAGATCAAAAAAATCATATAGTAGATTCATCAACCACAGTACCTCACAACTAGCTGAACAAGATGCGACATACTCTGCTTCGGCTGTACTTAGTGCCACGTAGGACTGCTTCCTGCCATACCAAGAGATCACACCTGATCACATACTGAAGCAGCACCTCGAAGTGCTCTTCCTATCAATGGCACTTCATGCACAATAAATTATTAACATGTATTTTACCTTACAGGTGTCACATTGACAACCCTTACTCGGTGGAGAGGACGCGACTAACATCTAACCACCCAGGAAAACTAAGCCCCATGAACAAAATATAAAAAGTTCCTTTGAAATAAACATTTATAAAAAATGCATAATGAAATGTACATGATATATACAGCGGAAGAAAAATCATTTATTTAACACATTCATGCATTCAACATGTTCATGATAATTTTATAATAATTCATATGAAAATACAGTTGCAGAACTTAGATACACCAGAAAACTTATCTTTGAAAGAAGCTCGTCCCGCAACTAGTTATGTCGCTACAATGTTCCACCCAACCATAGACCAGTGTGCTATTTAATCTCTCAGAAACACTGTCACCCCCAAGTTGGGCATGATTTTCCCTAAGGAATAAGGAACACTAGAAGACTTTCCCCATAGCCAAGGATACAATAAAATTCAGTCAATCCAACAGAGTTGGGTTTATCATACTTACATAGGAAGTGGTTTATACTTAGCCAAATTCACATGATACACACACAAGCAAACATATGGGTTTATTAGGCTACCACCCAAGCCATCCTTCCAGTTGGGTTTATCAGGCTGCCAAGAAGGTGGAAAGACAGACTGCTAAGCTAGTGAGCTCAATCCAGAGCTAGGAACACCCACACCAGATCTAGCCTAAATTCTAAACACTTACACACCCAACACAAGGAAGCATCCCCTTCTCTGCTACATAGTCCCTTAGGCCATGCATCCCCTTCCAGTGCTATTCAGGGCATCCAAAGAAGAAAACCAGCCTTCTAGATTGGTCTGTGAGGTTCTTTCACACACTAGGTTTATTAATCAAGTCTAGAATCCATTTCCATTCCTTCAATCAATGTATATGCCAAATCCAGGATGTGCAAACAGTTATCCCAATACCGGAATTAACAAAACATAGCATATGCCAAGGATTACATACACACACAAAAATTTACAAATTTCTGAACATTGCCGGAGCCGGACCGACTGTTACAAAAATACCCAAACGAAAATGCTTACTGGTTACTTAAATCAGATACATAAAATTGGATTTAGGGAAATCGTATTCAGGAAAACAACAAGAAAACAAGAGAAAACGTGAAGAAAAACAATCCACGAAGGAAAACCAGAAACGTGAAGGAACAAATTGCCGAACAGGGGAAAATCATGAAGGGTTCAGACTCAGAATTGTTTTGCTTGCTTGCTGTTGCGTGAATAATCAATTGGGTTTCCAAATTTTTTTTTGCTCAATCCAAAATGTTAGGGAAGTTGAAACATTGCCGCATGAGGGAAAGGTGGTCGTTTTTGGTGATTTCTTACCCAAGAAATTCAAAAAATGTTTTTCCCAAAGTGAGTCTCTGCCCAATTCGAATTTCCCCATGGTTGCAATCCCCCACTCCCTCATCCTTAGGAAAAATCATTCCCCCATCTAATTTAGTTGCGTTGACATAGCCGGCTTTGGGTTTTTAATTAAAATTGCAATTTTAACACAATGTCTAGCTTTTTTTAATGTTCAGCTAGGAATTAAAAAAAAATACCATCGGCCACATATTAATTTCTGAAACATAAACACTAAGCTAATGGTGGGGTTTTTTCCTAGCTCCACACCATGATTATTTACATAATAATATTTAAATTCCAACGGGGTCAAAACCGGGGTATTACAACAGGTTTCGACCCTTGGAGTTATATTAACCGAGCTTATAAAGGAGATACTTGTTTAATTTTTATAGTCATATTGATTCTTTTAAATTCTTTAATATGGAGTCTTTTACCCATGTTGTTTTTGTAAACAAATTGTATTCTTGTAAAAATAGAATGAAGAGTTGAGCCTTCAAGTTGTGTGAGTTTGGCAATAATGTAATATCCCGAATTTTGACCTAACACTTATGGCAATAAGTCACATTGATTATGATGTTACTTTGATGTTTAGTTGGTATAATGGGTCTAAGACCCCACTGCATATGAACATGATTATTTGTTTGATATATTGGGCGTAATCCAATTACATATGTTTTATGTTTGATTTCATGTGTTGGGTGTGGACCCTGAAGCACATAATTAATGAGATGTTTTATGTTGAGCGAGGAGCTTTGGAGCACATGGGTATTTGATGTTTGTGTTGAGCGAGAATCTCTGGAGCACATGAGTGTTTATAATTGTGTTTAGCGAAAAGATATGGAGCACATGAGTTATGAGAACCTTTGTGTTGAGCATGAAGCTCTGAAGCACATGAAAAGATAACTTGGAAAGTGTTGGGATTAAGACATGGAGCCTTCCAAGTTGATGTTGATAATAAGCTTTGGAACATCGTATCCTTAGCCATCGTATCCCTAGGTGTACCCTACAAGTACATCCTAGCATCAGTGTTGAGCGAGGAGCTATGGAATCACACTAAGTTTGTAACTCCCTGTTTTTAGTGTTGAGTATGGGATCTGGATACACACTAGGATTTACTGAAAAGAGTTAATATGTTGAGTGAAAATGAATCAAATAAAACATTGATATGATCTGACTTTTTTGTATGTGATTAAATAAAATTTTTAATTTATGTATCTCATCAAGTACAGAAGAACTACCATGTTATACGAGGGAATCCAACATGCAAGGAGGTTTAGTTTTTCCTAGCGTAGTAGACCTAACCACCTGCCTGAAGGCCTTAATAAAGAAAGTGTCATAATTTTAGGGATCATGTTATATTATACCTAAAGACAAAATGTTAACAAATAATATATAGATAAAGTATATATTTTATACATGATATGTATAAAGAGTAAGCATAGTAATAATACTAATAGCTATAAGAAATAAATGAAGGCCCCATATATTATTATTATTACTAAAGATAATTAAATATTAAAATACATACAAGAGTCCAAACATGAACTGGTTAAAATTTCCTAAGTTTAATATTAAAAGTGCCTAAATTAAATAAAAATGGTTAAATCAAGAAATCAAATGATTCTTGATTTAACTGCCCCTTTGACTCAAAAGTATGCCTATAATAACCCAAGCCAAAGAGAAGCTTGGGGATGATCTATATTTTTGGGAATTCTATAATTCTACCTGATTATTCTCAAGAGAGTTCTAGGAGAACATTTTTCCTAAGAGGAAAAAGAAGAATTTATTCAGAAGATATCACAGTTAAGGAAGCCTTACCTTAGGAGCTCTAAGATACTTGCATGTTTGAACTAGCTCGGGGGGGGGGGTCCAAATTTAAAGTAGGAATGGTNCGAAGTGATTCGGTTATCTAAACAGAGGTCATATCTTCCTATGAATTTGTCAATCCTAGGTATTTGAGTATTAAAGCAACTTCATCTTGCAGGTATGACGTTCTTGATCTTTCCATTGCATATTGTACTAGTCTTACTATTCTAAAGTAGATTGAATTCTGAATAATTATTTAGTAATAGTATGATGTAAGCTAGGATTATATTTTCTGCATTGCTACTTTTCCCACTTGTAGGTTGGACTCATTGTGTACTAACAGATATAGATCTTTTACCAAGGATTAGGGTTATCTATATGAGTGTTTTGTTTCTTAAACTCATTTGTT
The DNA here is from genome assembly GCA_001517045.1 of Pseudotsuga menziesii. Taxonomy (NCBI): domain Eukaryota; kingdom Viridiplantae; phylum Streptophyta; class Pinopsida; order Pinales; family Pinaceae; genus Pseudotsuga; species Pseudotsuga menziesii. The sequence continues at coordinate 91,307 of LPNX010247274.1, forward strand.
CTTAGTATATGTATTTCTTTATAAGAGTTAGGTTATCTTTCCTTCCTTTTGACAAGGCTTTCTTAATATATTTTATTCATAATGAGATAACCACCATTAGTGCTATCTACCAAAGATTTTGTTTTCTAGTTCATTTCTGCAAATTATTTCCTATCTAAATATTTAAGGGTTTTTTTTTCTATTTCATTTCTGCAATTTAATTCTTGTCCCTTAATTTCAGTTCAAAAACTAGAACTAATAGAAAACAGAGCATATATATTATCTTTGCTGGAAGATTTTCGATTTCTAGCAGGCCCATATTAATTTCATATAAATCCAACTATTATCTATAGTATTAATCTAATCCCTAAGTAATTTATTATAAATAGAACCATAACCAAAATAACAAGATATGAATCCTAAGTTAAGCTATCGAGACCTCTAAAGGCCTATAGGAATAATATAATTAAAACAAAAATATGTTAATCCTGTGAAGCTCATGAATTCAAAACCCCAAAATACATTTAAAAATGAAAAAATCGAATTCGGTAGAATTCGTTAGCAGCGTTTTCAAACGCTGTAACAATTCATTAATATTTTACATGGTTTACACTAAAGTACCAACAAACCACAGATCAAAATCATTTCCCTATCAACCTTTCCCTGTATCATTTACCAAATCAAATATACAAGCTGTAAAACATTGCAACATATCTCTACATAGAAATTAAAAAACCCAAGTGACTTTTACACGTTGTATCCATTTCATGGCTCACAGCCATATGCAACACAATTTTTCCATTAACATGAGCTATCAATCAAGTAACCCTTGTCTACGCTAAGCTATAACAACGACATTTATTTCATAGGATAAACACCATTGTCAAGGCAATTCCAAATAAGTACACATATATGGAAATAAACATTTCGAATAACGATAATCAACACAGTCACTACACTAAATGGAAAAAGAGCCATTTCCAGTGATAGCATGTCTCTAAATCCAAACAACGCTGCTAATATATCCAAATAAAGAATGAACATAAGTTTACACAGAGTCAAAATAACGCCAAGATAAAGAATCATAACCACGATGGATACATAGTAGCGAATGCATTATCAAATAACCATTACGAAATATATAAGAAACTACACAATCGTAATTCCAAGCCATTGCGCCATTGCAAGCGATGGTGCTGTCACCATTTTACCAAAATCCAACATCATTAACCCAACGCATAGTCTGTAATATTAACCACAACCAATATTAAACCAAAGTATTCATTTACAGAGCTGATTCACCATAGTCTCCTCTTGAAGGATCCAAACACAACAAAAACCCCAAATCATATAAGCATCCCTGGATGCTTTATTCCAATTACAGAAAGACCCATATCCATTCGCAACCCTTAACCAAAACCGTGCATACATTCAAACGATGAGCTTAAAGCTCCATCAAAACACCCACACATAGAGAAAAAGTTTTAAACTTATAACATGGATTACCCATGAAGGGTAATGCATCGGCCACCTAGGAGACCCACGACCCACGCCATCAACACCCTGCAACCTAGAAAAAGAAACTAGAAATGAAGGATGAGGAGTATTCCAAACCTCCCAACTGAAAAAACTAAACAACTGCTGCAAAACTAGTATGAAGGACATACCTTCCAAGCACAGCCAAACTCCAAACCTTACTCCATAGTGCAGACTAGAGAGTCGAACATATCTCACCAAAAATAAATGCAAATGATCCATACCTTCGGAATAGTCCAATATTAGGGCTTGAGACCCCTGTTTCCCAAGGTACATTAACTCCACCACTGTGTCCACCATTACATTGACTTACATCCCAAAGTCTAATAGTTCATACCACTCGAAAACATGTCGTGGCATTTGATTACCATGAAAACCATAAACCCCAACAATGGTATCGTAGACTTAGGGTAAAGTCATAATTCATGGCATATGTAGTATCCATGAATGACTTACAATATGATTTCAACATTATACACAAGGACCTTTATCAACATAGAGCTACGATTTAATATATTAAGCCTTATACAATGCCAAATAAACCATATCAAAGTTAAGTAGAGGTTTAACTAAATCAAGGTCTTAATACCATAAGTAATAATTGTAACTAGTGCAAACATAAGCATAATTAAACCCAACCTTGCATGAAAAACAACACTAACGACTGTAATAATAATCACTAAGATAGGACTATATGTATGTTCGTCATCTAAGCTATGAGGTAGTTAAGCATAGGCAGTATGTCTACATTTCACTATTATAGTCAGTTTTCCTTATCAAGTGCACCTGCACAAAACAAAAAAGAAATGCATTAGTTCAATAATGAACTAAGTAAACCCTGTAGCAACAAGTAAAACTAATTACCTCTCCAGGTGTTTCTACAAGGGATACAAGTCCTACCACTCCACCCCTTGACAATACAAGTTAAGTTAGGTATATCCATAAAAAAATAATCAAACATTATAAACAATAAGTAAGCAAATGATTGCACATACATACATGTAAAAACATAACCATATAACTCATATTTAATGTAACATAACGGCAATATAGAATTACACTGATAACCACATTGGGGAGATTATCTAGAAGAAGGTAAGAACAGCTTATGACAATTCAGTTCAGTGAACAAAGTACGACACATTTCGCATAAGTTAAGATAATGTCTAGTTCAGGTAGTAATTAACTAGCCTAATAATAAAAAAATTATTTTCAAATTTTGGGGACATTACAAGTGGTATGAGAGCCCATTTTCAACACTAAGAGTCCAAATGGTTGTTTCAGACATTCGTTGGAAGAAAATAAAGTATGGTTTTACATTTTGTTAACTAACATAAATTTTTCCTGTTATTTAAAATTTGCAATTGCAGTATTTTTAAGAGAACAGTTCAGAACATGAACACTGAAGACGACAACAGCTAACAAGGAAAGTTGAATACCCCCACCCAAGAAGTGGAACTGGTGTTGGAACTATATTCTGATATATTAAAAACCATACAAAGTCTCCAAGCAGACTTGCCAATTTTTAGAGATGATAATCTGAATGAAAGAAAGGAACAACAAGAAATTAATGAAGCATTGTTGCGAAACATGACGAAAGGAAGCTCGCAGGGAAAACCCACTCAATCCAAAAACAGGTTCAAGAAATAATTTTACCATAAAGGGGCCAATAGCCTGAGAGAAGAAGGAAAAGAAGAACATACCCTTGAACATCTAGAAGGATATTGTCACAATCCTTCTAGTAATGAATCTCTTTATCCATGCAGAAATAAACAGAGAAATTATGACAATCTCTAGGGAGAGTGCAGAAAAATAAAATCCCCATCCTATCAAGGAGAGATTAACATAGGGGAGAAGGATGAAGAATGGCTTATGGGTATGAGAAAATACTTCCAAGTTCATAACTACTCTAGTGAAATGGAATCCCATCTAGCCATCTATATTAACTTAAATGGAAAAGCATCTATATGGTGGAGAGACTTGAAGCATACTAAGAAATATGAGTTAAGATAAATACGGTGGAGTAAGTTTCGCAAGATTTTTTAGGATAAATACATGTCAGAAAGGTTCTTCAACAGAAAGGTGAAATAGTTTCATGATTTACATGTGGTATCCATGACTATGGATGCTTTTATTAACAGGTTTTTGGATTTGTTTCATTATGCGCCATACATCAAGGATGAGAAAGTAAAAATACATCACTTTTTCGGATGTCTTCCTCCCAACTTTTAGGAAAGGATTGAATTTGACATGCCTAAAACATTTGACACCACCTTACACAAAGCTAGTCTATGCAATGAGAATGTACAACTGAGGAAAGAGAACATCAATAGAAGCAGAGATAGGTCTAGGACCTTCTTTGGAAACCACAAACTAGGTCTCAACCCACCACCTTACAGAAAATAGAACAACAGTTTTTCAGCCAACAAAAAATTTAACAAAATAGGTACAAAACCATATGTACCAACTCCAAATGATAACAAGCCAGAAGCAAATGGGGGAGCCAATGTTTCCCCGCTACAAATCAAATTCTAGAAATTCCAAGGGCCTCATTATGCCCGAGATTGTAAGAACAAGGCCAATGGATTCTTGCACAACTTACAAGAAGAACCAATGGTAGAGGACATAGCTGGAACACCATAGGTTTATGCATCATTTGATGGTCGACAAGAAGACCATCAGGATACCATTGTTAAGATAGATGATAATATCTTAAAAACTTCTATTTCAATACTAATTGACCCCGGTGCTTGCTCGACCTATGTATCACCTAAATTTTTTTATGTATGTAACTAGGAAAAGTTAAACATGATAAACCTTGGCTGGTGCAATTAGCCACAGGTACGAAACAAAAAAAGTTTCTGAAATAGTTAAACACTATGAGGTAAACCTAAATGGTTTTCCTACTATAGTAAACCTAAACATCCTACCCTTATGATCGTATTATATACTTATCAGCATGGATTGGTTGGAACAACACCATGTCATGCTCGATTTCTTACACAAGTCAATATTATGTACAGATAGCCAAGGGAATCAAGTTAAGATTCAACACATACCTAAGAACATTTTCGTAAGGCAGATATCCACTTTAAAAGCAAAGAAGTGCATTAGGAAAGGCTATAAACTGTTTGCAGTGAACATCTGGGACATAGAAGCTAAAAGAGAATAGCATATTGAGGACTTTCCAGTTCTTGAATACTTCAAGGATGTATTTCCAGAGGAAATATAAGGATAACCACTGAAACAAGAATTATATTTTTCCATAGAAATAACACCAGGATTAGTTTCGGCTTCAAAGCCCCTTACCGCATGAGCGCACCAGAGTTGGTGGAGCTCAAACTACAGTTGCAGAAGTTGATTGAGAAATGATATATCCGACCGAGTGTGTCCCCTTGGGGAGGAATGATACTTTTCATAAAGAAGAAGAATGGTATGATGCGGATGTGCATCGATTACCATCCACTTAAAAAAATAACTATCAAGAACCGATACCCACTCCCTAGGATTGATGACTTATTCGATTAAGTAGGAGTAGCCAAGATATTTTTGAATATCGACTTGAGATATAGGTACCATCAGGTACAGATTCGCAATGAGGATATTCGAAAAACTGCCTTTCATACAAGGTATGACCACTATGAGTTTGTAGTCACTTCTGTTCATGTTGACCACTGCACCCACAAACTTTATGTATATGATGAACAATATATTCAATAAATACTTGGATAAATTTGTTTTGGTCTTTATAGACGACATTTTAGTATACTCTAAGAGTAAAGAGGAGCACTAGGAACACCTCTGTATAATGCTACAGGTGTTATGGGAACACCATCTCTACTCCAATGTTAGTAAATACAATTTTTACAAACCACAGATACAGTACTTGGGTCACATCATCTTCAAGACAGGGATAGCCGTGGTCTCAGAAAAGATTAAATCCATAGAAAATTGGAATACCCCTACCAGTGTCACCGACATTAGATAATTTTTGGGATTAGCTGGTTATTACCGGAAGTTCATTGAGAACTTATCGATGATAGATTGTCCCATTACCACTTTGCAAAAGAAGGAAAACAAGTTCTTATGGATGACCAAGTGCGCGGAAAGTTTTCAAAAGCTTAAACAATTTTTGACGACCGCAACGATACTATGAATTGCGGATTCCTATGGGGATTTCGTTGTTTGCAGGGATGCAATCAAGGAAGGGCTCAGAGGAGTCCTCTTGCAGAATGATTATGCAATCTATTATGAATTGCAAAAGTTAAAACAACATGAGCAGGACTGTCCCATCAATGATCTTGAGTTAGTGTCCATCATCCATGCCTTGAACATGTGGAGGCACTACCTCATGGGAAGAAAATTCTTTCTAAAATTCAACAATTTGAGTCTAAAATATTAATTTGAGCAACCGGATCTGAATGCCAGGAAATCCAGATGGTTGGATTTCCTCAACGAGTACCATTTCGAGCTAAAGCATATAAAGGGAAAAGAGAACCATTAGAGGAATTTTGGGGTCTAAAATGGGCCTCCTAAGGAAAATAATAAAATAATAGTTAAAATAATAAAATAATATTGATTAATTTTGGAGGAAGAAAGAAAAAAAACTTCTTTTTTGTGTTCGTATTTTCGACATATTTCCCTGTGTTTTTACTCAAATTTCGATCGCGAGAGATCGTTGGATGCATAATTTGATTCCGTATCCAACGAGTACCCACACTGCATACTTTTGATGGACCTCGCTACCCCAAAAACAAGAAATACCTGAAAAAATGTGATGATGATGTCATCATCACTTTTTTCAGGTATTTCTTGTTTTTGGGGTAGCAGGGTCCTTCAAAAGTATGCAGTGTGGGTACTCGTTGGATGCGGAATCAAATTCCACATCCAACGAGCTCTCTCGATCGAAATTTGAATAAAAGCACAATGAGATATGTCGAAAATACGAACAAAAAAAATAGTTTTTTTTAATGACAAATATGTCAATTCAACCATTATGGTTGACTTATTTTATTGAAATTCTATTGGTTCTTGAATTCCAACTCACAAAAACTTATTTTGGCACGTTTTCTTATAAGGCCCATTTTAGACCCCAAATTTCCTCTAATGAAAATTTCTTATGCTTTGAGACGACGAACTCATATGATATATGATGTGACTTTAGGTCAAACTGATTCGGATTTACACAAGAAGATTAGAACGACCAACAGAGTTGACGCGAGTCTGTGTTGAAATCCTTAAGAAGGTGCAAGAGGACAGGTTGTTTCAGCAACAAAAAGAGTACAAGGTAGACAAAATGAGACTGCTATGGTCCAATGAGAGATTGTACGTTCCCTAAGGAGGGGACATTCGATCCAGTATCCTCACGGAATTTCATCGGACACCCTACTTGTGGCATCTAGGATATCAAAAAATGATATTAGCCATTAAGAGACACTTTTTCTGGCCTAATTTGAAGGCCGATAGCGTTGTTTATCGCAAAATTTCAAGAATGTCAAATGGTCAAAGATGAGCACCAACATCCTTCGGGGTTGTTGTAGCCATTACCCATTCAGGAATGGAAGGGGGAGGTCAATAGTATGGATTTTATCATAGGTCTACCTAAGAGTAAGAAGAAAAATGATTCTATCTTTGTAGTAGTTGACAAATTGTCAAAAGCAGCACACTTCATTATAGTGAAGTTGACCTACAAGGAAGTACACATTGTCGATATATTCTTGAAGGAGATATTTAGATTGCATGCAATGTTAGGATATTTAGACACTTAGGAGTTAGTTAAGATCAACTTGTGTAATATATCTGTTAGGTAAAAGTGTGTTTCTTTAGTATGCATTTGTAAATATTCTAATCCGACGGTCACGATATGTTCTAGACATAGAGTGATCCGACGGTTCAACTTCTCTTAGATCATACCTACCATTGATCCGTGGCTTAACAACCGATTGGTCTATGATCTCTATTTAAAGAGCATAGAGGGTCCTTGGCTAGTTGATCGATTATGAGAAGCTCATGTAACTTTCTTTTTTTTGCATAATAAATTGCTCCGAGTAGCTATTTGGCCGGGGCTGTGGACTGTTTCCCTCTCGAGGGTTTTAACCACGTGACAAACATTGGTGTATTGATCTGTGATCTGTTTGTGTGAAGCAGTTGTTCTTGGTTTTCAGTCCTTTGGGAGTACCCTGTGTACCCTAACATGTTATCAGAGCTTTTATGAAGAGTCGCTTTCGGTTTTGATCAAGATCTGGAACCGGTGTTGCCGAAACTTTGAAAGGGTTTCTGGTTCTGGTTTTTTTGTGTATTTGTAGCCTATGGGAGCTATTCCATTGCGTCTGAAGCACCGTTTCCATTAGGAAATAGTTTTTGTTTCACCGAAAACCATTTCCGTTTGCTCCAGAAACACCCATTTCAGCAAATCTGAAGGTATAATGTTACAATGACGAATTTGTTTTTTTTATAAATCTCTCATATTTTATCAGTTTATTATTAGATCTTTTATTTTTTATTCTTGGACTGTTGTTTTCCCTGACTACGTATGCTCTTTACCGTGCACCTTGTGCAATCACAACAAATCAGAAACAGCGAGAAAAATTGAAAACATAGACTTTCCGGGTAAGCTAACTAAGATCTAACCCTAGTGTGTGGAAATTTTTTTTTTTTGTTTTTTTTGTGATTTGCAGGAAAAAAAAGCAAGCACGGAAAACAAGAGAGAAGAGTAAAAAAAAAAAAGCCCCCTTCCTCTTTCCATAGTTTTACGTACCTTTTAAACTTAGCTCACTTGGTCCAAAGTTGCTTTACACCTTGATAAGTCTTGAGTTCAAATCTTATCAAGCTACTTTTTAGTGCATGCAATTTCTATTTTCAAGTTACTTTATTGTAAAAGTGCATCTCACATCAATAAAATAAAAGTGAGTCACTTAAGTCTTTTAATTTATTGTCGCACTATTTAAAAGTACATTATTGTAAAAGTAAACCTCACTTATTCTACAAAAGTGATTCACTTCAAAGCAGCTTTATTGTAAAGTGATTGTCAAAGGTTGATCTTTGGAAGAGGGGGGTTCTTTTTTTTTGTTGGTCAAGTTAATATCTGCCACGTCACTATTGGGGACATCTTCAACATTTCATTTGATCAAGCATAACTTCATCATCCGAAATCAGTTTTAAGTGTCGTTTTTTTTAAAACTGCATATTTTTTCGAGCTCTTTACATCAAGACAGTTAGTTTCTATTTTTCCAGCCATTATTTTACAGTATGGCCGCCCCTTGTGATATTATACTTACAAGTTCTAACTATTTCTCATGGAAATCTCGTATGGAGGATGTTCTGCGAAGTAGGGGACTTTTCAGGATAACCTCAGGGAAAGAAACAGAGCCCATTGATGATGATAAGAAAATTAAATGAGAAAATAGATGTGATGAAGCTCGTGGATTGATTGGGATTACAATCTCTATTGATTTGTGATTCCACATATCTGACATTGATGAACCTGATAAAGCTTGGGAAAAGTTGGAATCTGTGTTTGGTAAACACAATGAAATTCGGGGTCATCAACTTGAGAATGAGTTGATTTCCTTGAATCCAAATGATTTTTCATGCATTCAAGACTATTTATCTAAGTATAAAAATCTTAGATTATTATGTGCCGAATGCAAGATTAAGAAAGAAGACAAACAATGTATTTATCATATTCTTTCCAAACTTGGACCTGCATATTTTGTTTTTGTATCTACATTCTACTCCATGAAAGAATCCTTGGCTGCAGCCAGCTACGTAGAGCCTAGCCTTGAATCCTTTTGTGATTCCTTAATTAGAGAGCAAGATAAGCTCATTCATCTTGGAATAATTAACAATGCAGATACATCTGGGAAAGCCTTATTGTCCCAACAGAAAGAAAAGTCCAAGCCTCCCAAGAAACATATTTTTCGCAATAATAAGCAAAACAACAAGGGTCCCAAACCCTCTTAGCCAGCTCATTCTTCAAAAAATGACAAAGGATCCAAGTAAAAAGGAAAGAAGACTGAGCGTCATTGCAATTTTTGTGGAAAAGATAATCATGATGAATCTAAGTGTTTTAAGAAGATGGAAGCCTTGGAAGCAGCAATGAAGAAGCACCACATCAGCCTAGATTCGTCTTCAGAATCTACCTCTCATGGACATGCACTTTGTTCTTCTAATTACTCTTATACTGCATCTTTATCTTCTACTTCAAATGAATGGCTCATTGATTCTGGAGCATCTTATCATATGGCTAAGGATAAAGCCATCTTTTCTACTATGCATGAATGTAACACCAAACAAATATTTGTTAGTGATGATAGATCTCTAAGTGTTGTAGGATCTGGAACAGTTCCAGTAGATAATGGTCATTTTAGTGATGTACTATGTGTTCCAAAAATTTCCTGCAATTTGTTATCAGTCTATCAAATTACTCATTCAGGTGAAGGTAAAACTATGATGTTTACACCTCACCAAGTTGTAATCAAGGATTTTAAAAATCCTCAAAGTGTCCTTGCTACTGGAACTGTTGATGATATTACCAGGTTGTACAAATTTAACAACTTTGGGTCATCACCTTTTCCTTTTGTTTTTGTTGCTCATAGTGATAACTTGAGCAAACTTTGGCATGAGCGATTTGGTCACTTAAATTATCGCTCATTGCAACAACTATGTAAAGACAATATGGTGACTGGTATTCCATTGGTATCTTGCAAGGATGGTGTTTGTTTCGGTTGTGTACTCGGAAAACATCATCAGGGCAGTTTTGACAAACGTGCCTCTTGGCACGCCTCGGTTCCCTTGGAGCATGTGCATAGTGACTTGTGTGTCCCTCTTCCATCTCCTTCATTTTTTGGTTTCAAATATTTCTTAACTTTCATTGATGACTACTCCAGACGCACTTGGGTTTACTTCTTAAAACTTAAGAGCGAAGTATTTAACATGTTCTTGGCCTACAAGGCCCTTGTTGAAAAACAATCTGGTCATCAAATTATGAAGTTAAGATCTGACAATGGAGGAGAATATGTTAACAACAAGTTCACTACTTTTTACACTGAACAAGGAATCCAACAACAACACACTGTTCCATATACACCACAGAAAAATGGTGTAGCTGAAAGGAAGAACCGCACTTTAAAAGAAATGGCTAATTGTATGATCCAATTTAAGGGACTAAGTCTTCAATATTGGGCTGAGGCCATAAATTGTGCAAATTACATAGTAAATCACACACCCACTAAAGTTTTACAGGGTATAACACTGGAAGAAGCATGGAGTAAAATTAAACCAAATGTAAGTCACTTTCGTGTGTTTGGTTGTGAAGCATGGGCTCACATTTCGAATGAAAAACGGAAAGCATTGCAGCCTAAAAGTGAAAAGTGCATATTTGTTGGATATTCTGAAGATGTAAAAGGTTATAGACTTCTTTAGCCACATTCTCATGATATAATCATTAGAAGAGATGTTAAATTTGATGAAAATCTCTTGGCCTGCGAGCCTAACTTGGCGGGTGTGCCATCTTTGGCTTGCGAGCCTGATTCGACGAATGTGCCTTATTCTTCTTCCTGCTTCCTTGATAGGTTTCCAACTCCAGTTTTTGATGATGACAGTGAGGATGAAAATCCACCTCCGCCTTCTCATGTTCCTCCAATTGCACCAGCACCAATACTTCCTCTATGGGTCCGTTCAACATGTGAAGCAGTTGGTGATCTTGCCAGTGATCCTAGAGATCAACGTCGAACACGTTCTCAGTTTCAGCGAGCCTCTTCTCTTTTGGCTCAAGTTTCTGAGAATCATGATCCAGAAACTTTGCAGAAGCTTTAGGAAATCTATATTGCGATGCAGCTATGGATGAAGAATATCGTTATTTAATGGCGAACGATACTTGGGATCTTGTTCCTCTTCCAAAAGGAACAAAACTTGTCAGATGTAAATGGGTCTACAGAACTAAGTATGCATCAGATGGAAGTGTTGAAAGACTTAAGGCAAGGTTAGTTGCCAAAGGGTTTTTCCCAAGTTGAAGGGATTGACTACAATGAAACCTTTGCCCCTGTAGCGAAAATGAACTCCATCCGCCTTGTTCTTTCCCTTGCAGCCTTACATAACTGGGAAGTCCATCAAATGGATGTTAAGTATACCTTCTTACATGGTTATTTACATGAGGAAATTTACATGGAAAAACCTCCTGGATATGTTCATAATAACTCTAGCCTTGTTTGTTTCCTTAAGAAATTCTTATATGGCCTTAAGCAAGCTCCTAGAGCTTGGTATGCCAAAATGGATAGCTTTCTCCTTGACACTAGTTTTTCTAGATGCCATTCTGACCCCAATGTCTATACCAAGAAAGTAGGAAACCATCTCGTCATACTTGTTCTTTATGTTGATGATCTTATCCTTACTGGTAGTGACCCTAACCTTATAACCCATGTGAAATCCAGTCTTAAGCAAACTTTTGAAATGTCAGACTTAGGACATTTGCATTATTTTCTTGGTCTCCAAGTCTTGCAAACCAAAGAAGGAATCTTTCTTTCCCAGTCTAATTATGCTTGTGACCTTCTTCGTCACTTACACATGGAAGATTGTAAACCAGCCCCTTCTCCCTTCTAGTCTGGAGTCAAACTTTCTACCACTTGTACTTCCCCTGAAGTAGATGCCACCTTGTATCGTCAGCTTGTTGGTAGTCTTTTATACTTGACTCATTTCCATCCTGACCTTTCCTTTGCCGTTGGTTGTGTTGGCCGTTACATGAAAACTCCTCATGAAAGTCACTAGAAAGCAGCAAAAAGAATACTTCGATATATTTGAGGTACAATTCAGTTTGGGATTCATTACAGTATAGGGGGGAAACCTTTGTTGGTTGGTTTCACTGATTCAAATTGGGCTGGTGATCCTGATGATCGGAATTCTACTGCAGGTTATGTTTTCAGTCTGGGATCTGGACCTGTCACTTGGGCTTGTAAGAAACAACAAGCTCTTGCTCTTTCTTCAGCAGAAGTAGAATATCGAGCCGCAGTTAATGCTAGTCAGGAAGCTTTATGGCTTCGACAGATCCTTTCAGAGTTTGGATTCGAGCAGAAGCAGCCTACTCCACTTTGGTGCGACAATCAAAGTGCCATCAAGCTTGCTAAAGATCCAGTTCTACATCAGCGCAGCAAACAAATTGAGCTACACATGCACTTCATCAGAAATCTTGTTCATGATCGTGTTATTGAAGTGCTCTATTGTCCTATAGATGATCAAGTTGCAGACATCTTCACCAAGTCTCTTACAGAAGTGAAGTTTTCTAAACTTTGGTCTATGTTAGGAGTTCAGGAATGTGTCCTTAAGGGGGGATAGGCTCTAATGCCTCCTTCCTTCTCCTAATAGTGTCACTTTTGTAAATCCTTCAATCCTATCCCAAGTTGTTCTTAAGGGGGGATGTTAGGATATTTAGACACTTAGGAGTTAGTTAAGATCAACTTGTGTAATATATCCGTTAGGTAAAAGTGTGTTTATTTAGTATGCATTAGTATGCATTTGTAAATATTCTAATCCGACGGTCACGATATGTTCTAGACATAGAGTGATCCGATGGTTCAAATTCTCTTAGATCATACCTACCATTGATCCGTGGCTTAACACTCAATTGGTATATGATATCTATTTAAAGAGCATAGAGGGTCCTTGGCTAGTTGATCAATTATGAGAAGCTCATGTAACTTTCTTTCTTTTGCATAATAAATTGCTCCGAGTAGCTATTTGGCCGGGGCCATGGACTATTTCCCTCTCGATGGTTTTAACCACGTGACAAACATTGGTGTATTGATCTGTGATCTATTTGTGTGAAGCGGTTGTTCTTGGTGTTCGGTCCTTTGGGAGTACCCTGTGTACCCTAACATGCAATACCAAAGGCAATCATATCACATCGAAATACTAAGTTTACCAGGAACTTTTTGAGATCCTTATTCTACGGATTAGAGACACAAATGAAACTTCTTATCACCTGCATATAGATGGGAAGATAGAATGGGTAAGATAGATTGTAGAGGAAATTATTAGGATGTATGTCATGAACAACCCCACCAAGTGGGAAGATTACCCGCATCTTGCAGATTTTGCGTATAATAATAGATACCAGAATTTCTCCAAGATGAGTCCCTTTGAGGCACTCTATCAATGAAAGTGTAGAACACTAGTTACTTGGGATATCCCGATGGATCGGCTCATGTTAGGGCCTGAATTATTAAAGGACTTGGAACAATTGGTTACCAAGGTCAAGGTAAACCTTAAAGAAGAACACGACCGCCAGAAAAGATACACGGACAAGAAAAGAAAACATAAATATTATCAAATAGGAAACCATGTTTGCTTGAAAGTAGAACAAAAATGAAGCCGACGTTGAGCTTGGGATGGTGTGGTAAGTTAGCACCTAGATTTTGTGGACCCTTTGAGATACTGACCAAGAGAGGTCTAGTGGCATATGAACTAGTGTTACCCACTCACATAAGAGCCCATAATGTTTTCCATGCATATTTATTACAAAATATGTTTATGATACTAAACATGTGATTGATTGGTTGTTATTACAGGTGGAACCCGAAGGGGAGTTTTCCCCTGAACCTCTTCATATATTGGATAAGAGAGAGGTGCAACTAAGAAAGCGCACCATAGTCCAGCTGAAAGTGAAATGGAAGCACTTTGAGGCCGATGAGGCTACATTGTAGAATGAAGCCACCATGAGAAAGGCTTACCCCTCCTTATTTCATGATTTCATTCCGAGTCCCTAGAACACCAGGGAAGTCATTTTTCTAAGCGGAGAGCGATGTAATATCCTGAATTTTGACCTAACACTCATGGGAATAAGTACCATTGACTATGATGATACTTTGATGTTTAGTTGGTATATTGGGTCTAAGACCCCACTGCATATGAACCTGATTATTTGTTTTATATATTGGGCGTAAGCCAATTACATATGTTTTATGTATGATTTCATGTGTTGGGTGTGGACCCTGAAGCACATAATTGATGAGATGTTTTGTGTTGAGTGAGGAGCTCTAGAGCACATGGGTATTTGATGTTTTTGTTGAGCGAGAAGCTTTGAAGCACATGATTTTTTATGCTTTTGTTGAGAGAGAAGATTTGGAGAACATGAGTTATGAGAACCTTTGTGTTGAGCATGAAGCTCTGAAGCACATGAAAAGATAAATTCGAAGTGTTGGGCATAAGCCCCGGAGCCTTACAGGTTGATGTTGAGAATAATCTCTGGAACATTGGATCCTTGGACATTGTATCCCTAGGTGTACCCTACAAGTACATCCTAGCAATAGTGTTGAGCGAGGAGCTCTAGAATTGAACTAAGTTTGTAACTCCCTATTTTTAGTGTTGAGTATGGGCTCTGGATAAGAGCTAGGAGTTACTGAAAAGAATTAATATGTCGAGAGAAAATGATGCGAATAAAACATTGATCTCATCTGAATTATTTGTATGTGATTAAATGAAATTTTGAATATCTGTATCTCATTAAGTACTGAAGAACTACCATTTTATACGAGGGAATCCAACATGCAAGGAGGTTTAGAGTTGCGTAGCTTTGTAGACCTAACCACCTACCTAAAGGCCTTAGTAATGAAAGTGTCATAAGTTTAGGGATCATGTTATATGATACCTAAAGACAAAATGTTAACAAATAATATATATATATATATATATATATATATATATATATATATATATANAAAATACCTACAAGAGTCCAAATAGGAACTAGTTAAAAGTTCCTAAGTTAAATATTAAAAGTGCCTAAATTAAATAAAAAGGGTTAAATTAAGAAATCAAATGATTCTTGATTTAACTGTCCTTTTGACTAAAAAGTATTCCTATAAAAGACCAAGCCAAAGAGAGGCTTGGGGATGATCTATTTTTTTGGGGATTCCATAATTCTACCTGATTATTCTCAAGAGAGTTCTTAGAGAAAATTATTCCTAAGAAGAGAAAAGAGAATTGATTTCGAACTTGATATCCCAGTTAAGGAAGCCTTACCTTAGGATCTCTAAGCTACTTGCATGTTGGAACTAGCTCAGGGAGATCTAGATTTAAACCAAGAACGATTCTGGGTCATGGATGGGTGGAACATAGTAGTTCCCAAGTGATTTGGTTATGTAAATAGAGGTCATATATTCCTATGAATTTTTTAATGTTGGGTATTTGATTATGCAGGTTTTCAGCCATTGAAACAACTTCATCTTACATGTATGCGGTTCTTGATTTTTCCCTTGCATAATGTACTAGTCTTACTATTCTGAACTAGATTTAATTCTGAATAATTATTTAGTAATAGCCTGTTGTAAGCTAGGATTATATTTTTTGCATTGCTACTTTTCACACTTCAAGGTTGGACTCATTGTGTACTAACATATATAAATCTTTTACCAATGATTAGGGTTATCTATATGAGGGTTTTGTTTCTTAAACTCATTGCTTATTAGCATATGTATTTCTTAATCAGAGTTAGGCTGTCTTTTCTTCCTTTTAACTGGGTTGTCTTAATATATTTTATTCATAATGAGATAACCACCATTAGTGCTATCTACCGAAGATTTTGTTTCTAGTTCATTTCTGTAAATTATTTCCAATCTAAATATTTAAGGGTTTTGTTTCCTATTTCATTTCTGCAATTTGATTCTTGTCTCATAGCTTCAGTTCAAAACCTAGAACTAATAAAAAATAGAACCTATATATTATCTTTGGTCATAGATTTCCTATTTCTATTAGGCCCATATTAATTTCATATAAATCCAACTATTATCTATAGTATTAATCTAATCCGTAAGTAAAATATTATAAACAGAACCTTAACCAAAGTAACAATCTACGAATTCTAAGTTAAGCTATCGAGACGTCTAAAGGTTTGTAGGCATAATATAATTAAAACAAAACTATGGTAATATTTATGCCAACCTCATAAAGAATCAACCATAGTTTAAATACGAAATACTTCATAACATAAACATAAAATACAATTATCCTAGCCATATATTATAAGAAGAGATTTCCACAAAGCAAATCAACCCTCAACTTAATCATTAAACTCTTTAACATACATCATATATATAAAAAGATCCAACCAAGTTATCCACATACATATCCTTTATAACCTTCATATCCAAGATCGAATTCTGCAAAGCTCATGTGTTCAAAACCCCAAAATACATTTAGAAATGAGAACATCGAATATGACAGAATTCGTTAGAAGCGTTTTCAAATGCTATAACAATTCATTAATACTTTACACACTCTACACTAAAGTACCAACAAACCACAGATCGAAATTATTCCCCTATCAATATTTCCCCATATCATTTACCAAATCGAATATACATGTTGTAAAACATTGTAACATATCTCTACACAGAAATTAAAAACCCCAAGTGATATTTACATGTTGTATCCATTTCATGGATCACAATCATATGCAACA
Source organism: Pseudotsuga menziesii (assembly GCA_001517045.1). Taxonomy (NCBI): domain Eukaryota; kingdom Viridiplantae; phylum Streptophyta; class Pinopsida; order Pinales; family Pinaceae; genus Pseudotsuga; species Pseudotsuga menziesii. Next base: position 108,273 of record LPNX010247274.1, read on the forward strand.
CAGTTTTTCCATTAACTTAAGCTATAAATCAATTAACCCATGTCTATGCTAAGCTATAGAAACGAAATTTATTTCATAGGATAAATCCCACCATCACGGCCATTCAAAATGAGTACATAGATAAGGAAATTAAAATTTTGAATCACCATGATCAACACAGTCGCTCCGCTAAATGGAAAAAGATCCATCGCCAGTGATGGCATGTCTCTAAATCCAAACAATGCTGTTAATATATCCAAATAAAGAATGAACATAAGTTTACACAAAGTCAAAATAGCACCAAGATAAAGAATCACAACCACTATGCATACAAAGTAACAAATGCATTATCAATTAACCATTACAAAATATATAAGAAACTACATAGTCGTAATTCCAAGCCATTGCACCATTGTAAGCAATGGTGTTGTAACCATTTTACCAAAACCCAACATCATTAACCCAATGCATATAGTCTGTAATATTAACCACAACCAACATTATGAACCAAAGTATTCATTTACAGAGCTGATTCACCACAGTCTCGACCCAAAGGCACCAAACCCAACAAAAATTTCAAATCATATACGCATCCCTAGATGCTCTACTTCAATTACAGACAAACCCATATCAATTCACAACCCTTAACTCGAACCGTACATACATTCAAACAACGAGCTTAAAGTTTCCCAGACACCCACATGCAGAGAGGAAAGTTTTAAACTTGTTTATAACAAGGCTTACCCATGAAGTGTAATCCGTCGACCACCTGGGAGACCCACAACCTATGTCGTTAAGAGCCTGCAACCTGCAACAAAAAAAACAGAAACGAAGGATGAGGAGTATGCCAAACCTCCCAACTGAAACAACTAAACAAGTGTTGCAAAACCAGTATGAAAGACATACCTTCCAAGCACAACCAAACTCCAAACCTCACGACATAGTGCAGACCAGAGAGTCGAACAGAGCTCACCCAAGAGAAACGCAAATGACCCATACCTTCACGATAATCCAAGCTTAGGGATTGAGTCCCTTGTTTCCCAAGGCGCATTAAGTCCCCCAACCTGTCCACTATTATGTTGATTTACAACCCAAAGTCTATGGTTCATACCACTCCAAAACGTGTCATGACATTTGATTACCATAAAAACCATAAAAACCAACAATGGTATCGTAGACTTAGGATAAATTCGTAATTCATGGCATATGTAATATTCCATGAATGGATTACATATGCTTTCAACATTATACACAAGGACTCTTATTAATATAGGGCTACGATTTAATATCTTAAGCCTTATACAATGCCAAATAAACCATCTCAAAGTTAATTATAGGTTTAACTAAATCAAGGTATTAAGACCATAAGTAATAATGGTAACCAGTGAAAACATAGGCATAATTAAACCTAGCCTTGCATTAACAACAATTCTAATGACCATACTAATAATCACTAAGATATGACTGTAGGTATATTCGTCATCCAAGTTGTGGGGTAGTTAATCATAGGTGGTATGTTTACATTTTAGTATTATAGCCAATTTTCTGTCATCAAGTGCACCTGCACAAAACAAAGAAAGAAATGCATTCGTGTAATAAAGAACTAAGTAACCCTGTAGCAACAAGTAAAACTAATTACCTCTTCAGGTGTCTCCACCCCTTGAGAATACATGTTAATTTAGGTATATCCATAAAATAGTAATCAAACATTATAAACAATAAGTAAGCAAATGACTGTGCATACATATATGTAAACACATAACCATCTAACTCATATTTAATGTAACATAACGACAATATAGAATTACACTAGTAACCACATCGGGGAGAATATCTAGAAGAAGGTAAGAACGATTTACGACAATTCCATTTAGTGAACAAAGTATGACACATTCGGCATAAGATAAGATAATGCCCAGTTCAGGTAGTAATTAACTAGCCTAATAAAAAAAAATTCAAATTTTGGGGACATTACAAATAAGTAAAAAGCCTTTCGGTTGTATAAATTCTTATATTGAGTAAGTTATTATTATTCTTGTGGGTCTTGAACCCTTGCTAGATGCCATCGTGTTTCGGAAACAATTTTAATATTATTTTAGAAGATTTTAATTTGTGATTAAGGGTTCTAGTGTGTTTATTAAGACAACCCTAACTGTAATAAGATAGACATAAAACCTTTAAAAAGATAAATAGATGCTAGCTCTATTTAAAACCCCTTTGTTATTTTCTGTGTGTTTTTATAAGAAAAATACAATAATGCTAATTATTACTTATCTAAATATACTACTCATTATTAGGTAGAACTATATATATATATATATAAATATGATACTATGTCTGAATAAGAATTTAAGATATCCTACCAATCCTACTATGAAAAATTGTGTAAATAGTAACATTCGTTAACTGATAAATATAAAGGAATACAAAATATATTCGTATATTATTAAATAAAACAAATAATAGTTTTGGGGAATCTTTCACCACTCATAAAATATTTCATAAATATATATAAAATAAATTTAAAGATAATAAATCCAGAGCATTATAGAACCTATTAACTTTAGAAGGGGACAAACGCCCAAAGAAGACCATTCCTCCCAACTGCCTCCTGAAAGCATCCAGGATCACTTTCTGTAGGACCCCTGATCCTTTTCAATGAACCACTAGGATGAAGATTATGTGTAGAATCCTAATGAGTCCTCTCTATAACTTAGCAGTCTCAATTAGAGTCAACACTCTAGCAACTCACTTTAGCTTTCCCCTCATCAAATTCCTCTTGGGTGACTAACTTTTCATTATCTAGTAAAACCAAAAGGTTCTAATCTCTTAGAATGTAATGGGCCTCCTGCTCATTCGATGGTATTTATGATATTTCCTAGGTCTTTGGGTAAGTTTTCCAATTAAATGATACACCTGCTAATTTCCTCGTTTCTTGGGGACATGACCACAATTATAGGGAAGTTGCCTCTTGGAACAACTAGAAAGTGAATGGTGTTGCTACCATTTGTCATTTTGGCCTTCTACAGTAGTTCATTCCTCATAGTGGGTTAGTGAACACTCCTCAACAATGCTCTTTGGATAGGTGTCTCTTCTTTTAATTATTTAATAATAAAATATTCAATTATAGTCATGTTTGACCATCCCGGGTCAACAACATAAAACTTTACAATAAATTTTAAAGTAGTGTCTTTACAAAAAAAATGTTTTTAGTTCTAGGAGGGTTACAAACACCCCCTGTTAAGTTCAACTTCGTCCTTGATGTTGCTTAAATATCATCCAAGTCTTCCTTGAAAAAAATTGGATATGCCTCTCACATATGACTCTCCAATCCCCAGGTTGCTTCATCTGGACTAAAGCACTTCCATTGCACCTTTACTTGCCCAATGTTGCAATTATAGATAAATATTTCTCTCTTGCAGAGGATACAATCTGGTTCAACCTGAAAATATCCTTCTAGTTCTACCTGAATAACATTCCAATCGATTGCATGAGTATAATACACATACCTTTTCAATATAGAAATATGAAATACGTTATGTATTTTCAGATTAGGTGGCAAAGTTAACTGATAAGCAACTAGTCCAACTCTTAACAATATGTCTAATGGTCCACAATACCTGGGTGTTAATTTAGCACAATTCCCAAACTTAAAGGAGCTTTTTCTGGGTTTTACCTTGACAAAAAAATGCTCACCTACTTTGAATTTTCATATTGCTTTGTACCTATTTCAATGTTACTTCCATTTCTTTTAACAAGCTAGGTCCTAACATTAATATGCCAACCAGATTACTCCATGAAATGGGAGTATGACATTTCCTACCATACAGTATTTCAAAAGGACTAAGTTTATTTGAAGCTTAATAATGATTGTTATAAGCAAACTTGACTAAGTGCATATATTCTTCCCATTTCTTTGGATGATCCCTAACATACATCCGTAACATATCTTATAAAACTTTATTTACTCTTTCTGTTTGTCCATCTATTTGTGGATGATAAGCAGTAATAAAATTTCACTTAGTGTCCAATCCTTTAAACAATGACTTCTGAAAATTACTAGTAAAATTAGGATTCCTATCAGAAATTATCCTTCATTAATGCATCTAACTTTTTCAACATAGGACATGTGTTCCATCATTAATTCCTTGTATCACTCCTTCCTTGTTTCAGGGAATCTGGGTTTGACTAAGGGAGCTAATGATTTTTTTATACCAATTTGTCCCTCCCCGTGCATTTCTTCGACTCATTTATGCTCCATCATGCCTCACCAATGTTCACACCATGGTTCCTGACTTTTTGGGGTGATTCGAGAGTTGATTGGTCAACCCAGGGTGATGGAGGTCAAATCTTGTCATGGCACATGTGCACTTCCAAATGGATTCCTACGCCTCACTAATTTTCTCTATTGATGTATATTTATGATCTAAAAAGAGTTACATGTTAGACATTGCTAATAATATCCACTATTGTGTTCACAGGTGTGTGTAATTTTACTCTTTCAAGATTTTTTGTGTTTTTTTTGCAAACTAGAGAGAAAAGTGCGAGTTTCTTGGATTCTAGATCCAACTGTTAATCTATTCTCATAATATTCCTATCGGTTTGGTTCTCTACCAAGGTTTTATATTCCTTGAACTTACTAAAAAATTCATTTTCCCTTTCAATAAATATATCCATGTCTTACCTAAGAAATCCTCTATAAAGGAAACATAGTACACATACCCACTTAATGAGCTAGAATACATGGGTCCACATACATCCATGTGTACTATATCCAATATTCCTTTGGCCTTTCTCTCACTCCTGGGAAATGTATTCTTTTCATTCTTTCCTTGTGCTCATCCTTTGTAAATTCCTTCATGCTTTCACTAGATCTCTCGAAGTCCATAATTTTTTTTTCTTTCCATTGGTAGTGCACATGTGCAAGCGTCATGTGCCACAGTTCACTTGGTTCAATTGACTCAAGAACCAGTGCTTTTTCAGGATGTCCCTTTAGCTTATAGAAGCCTTTGTCTTCTTCTCCAATCAATGTTGCATTATCTATTGTCTTCCCTCTAGGCCACATCATAACTTGGCCATCAACAAATGCAACTATCATACCCTTTGCATCTAATGCAGAGAAGGAGAGAATATTCTTTTCAAATAATGGAACATATAGCACATCGTTCATCTTTAAATATTTTTTCAGAGTCTAGATTGTATGAGGCTGCTTCAATCCCTTTTATAGGGTATTAGTAATCATCCCCAAGTTTCACGTTGTGTGGTGACTCATGTTCAAACATATTAAGAAAGGATTCCTTGGATCTCGTCATGTGTTTAGAATCTCCACTATCCACAAGTTAATCATTGCTTCTATGTGAGATAGTTCCAGTAAGTGCTGTGATTAGCACATACTCTTCATATGAATCATCCTTCTCTCTTATGAATCTTTTGTTTGTTGGTTCATTTCCTTCAGCAATATGAGCATGGTCTTTCTTTTTCTTGCTGGGAAAGTATCTTGCAAAATGTCCCTTTTCATCACAAGTATAACATCAAACAATGGAAGGATCTCTCCTGGTCTTCTATTGTTTCTTGTATTTCTTCTTATTATGATGAAATTTCTTCTTCTTCTCCTTCTTCTTGAATTTCTTCTTGGTCTGAAATATGGGATGTTGATATTCAGTTTCTCCCATCATCTCTTCGCTTGTCACAAGTCGAGCTTCTTCTTATGCACATTCTTATCGGAGTCTGGTGAAAGAGATCAACATCATTATTGCAAATATTCCTTGAATGAATGACTCCCATGATTTAGGGAGACCATTCAATGTCGTCATTAAAATTTCTCCTTCTTCGACATTCTCTTCAACTGATTCAAGTTGTTCTTTTATTTCAACAACCCTTGTGATGTAAGACTGTATAGTCTCATATTTTTGTATCTTCACATTATTCAACTCGTTCCTCAAAGTCATCTTTCGGTTGATGTTCTTTCCTTCGAACATATTTTTCAAAGCATCATATACTTCCTTCGATGTCTTGAATGAAGAAACATGGGGGATGAGAAGATCCTTAATAGAATATGCAATGATTCTCTTTTCCTTATCCATGCTCCTCTTATGAGAAGCCTTAGGCATCATCTCCCTCTAGTTCTAAAACCTCTTAAGTGATGTGCTGATCCAAATCATTTTCTCCATTAGAGGAAATTTGGGGTCTAAAATGGGGCTTATAAGAAAACGTGCAAACAATAAATTTTTTGAGTTGGAATTCAAGAACCAATAGAATTTCAATAAAATGAGTCAACCATAATGGTTGAATTGACAGATTTGTCATAAAATAAAACTACTTTTGTTGCTCATACATTCAACATGTCTCCTTGTGTTTTTACTCAAATTTCAAGTGGGAGAGCTCATTGGATGCAGAATTTAATTCTGCATCCAACGAGTACCCGCACTTCATAATTTTGATGGACCTCGCTACCCCAAAAACAAGAAATACCTGAAAAAATGTGATGATGATGTGTACTCGTTGGATGCAGAATTAAATTTTGCATCCAACAAGCTCTCCCGCTTAGAGTTTGAGTAAAAACAAAGGGAGATATGTCGAAAATACGAACACAAAAAGTAGTTTTTTTCATTCTTCCTCCAAAATTAATAACTATTATTTTATTATTTTAACTATTATTTTATTATTTTCCTTAGAAGGCCCATTTTAGACCTCAAATTTCCTCTCATTCATGGATCAAGGAGATTATTTACCTCCATGATAGAAAGTTATAAGCCCCTCCAAGCTTGTCCTCAAGCTGAGTATGATGAGTCATCTTTTTCAAATGAGAACCTCAAATGGAAATACCAAAGATTTATATCTAACCAAATTGAGGTGTCTCGCCTAGTTTCGGAGGTAGCTGACCTAGGGTTTGTTAGAGAAACCCTAATTTTCCAAAATTGGAATTTGGGAATTCTATTTGGACATAATTATGCTCCTCATTTAGGAGATTTTCTTCGCAGGGTAACTTTATGAAGACTGAGGTGGGAAACCTCAAAACCTTGATTTTCTAGTTTCTCTCGGCATGAATGACAGGGTCGAAATCAAAACTTATTCAAATCTAAAACTTCTTCCTTCAAAATATGTGCCCTACTGAGGCAAGTTAGATTAGCCCTATTTTCTTGATGATCTATGGAGATATTGGATTGAAATACTATCCCCACTTTTCGTTGCTGCATAGTGCCTTCTTTCAGAGAGGCTATGATACCATGTTAGTTTTTCTAAGATATTATTAGTTTAATTAGGATCTTTGTCTAAAATAATAACAAGTGAAACAAGATGAATAAGACATAACAAATACACAACACAAAAATATTTTTACTGGGGAAACCATAAAGTAGAAAACCCCGCAAACATGCTCATAATAGTATAGTCACAAAGACTATGTCATGAGATGATAAAACCCAGTAATAACAAGTATTCAACAACTATCTATCTCTGTTCCCTTCTCTCTATCTCTCTCATGCGAAATTAGGTGAGGTGAGGTGTGTATAAATGAGGGAGAGCGCCTCCCTAATTATAACCTTCAAGTGACTGACATTTTACATGACTGGGGCTAACTTGTTTCCCTAACAGGGCCAACTTCTCCTAGAAAGACTCCAAATACACATTACATGATGTTATGTTGGGGATTATTTCCTCAACTTACAATGGAGGTTGTACCTCAAGGTTTAGACACAATAAATACATCCCTTAAGGAGGTAAACACATCTCCAATGGGTTTAGAACAACATACAATGATAATATACATCAGAATATCTTCTGAAGTACAAATACATCAACACTACGGTCACTCATGGAAGAAATGTTTGGCTTGTATATAGTGGTGATTCTAAGAACATGAGAGGGTTCAAGCATTATTTCACCCACATGATAGAATAAGAATCCCCTCATAAGGTGAAACTTGGATATGACTACCAATATCCCATAAAAGGATTAGGAGAATCATCCTACAAGATAAATTCATGAAAGTATATCAAGATGAATGATGTTTTCTATGTACCAGGATTGAAGAAGAACCTTCTGTCCATATTAAGCCTTGATGCTAGAGTATTTTTAGTTGCATGTGTTGATGGCCAAGCACTCATGTGGCCTAAAGGTAAAACCTTTGATGATGAATTCATCATTGGAGAGAAAGAGGGAGGATTGTACAAACTATAGGGACAAGCAGAACAAGCATTGGTTCTTGAAATAATAGAACCAAGTGAATTATGACACATGAGACTTGCAAATATTAACCAAAAGGAATTATTGGTTGTAAGCAGAGCACTGATTGATCTACTGTAACTCCAGAAAAAATGAAATTGTATGCAAAGGATGTGCATGAGCGAAAAATGTGAAGAAAACATTTAAAAAAAGTGTTATCAAAGCAAATGAGATCTTGGAGATTATACATTCAGATGTATGTAGACCCATGTCATCGAAATCTCTAAGTGGGTATGAATATTATGTTTCCTTTATAGGTGATTACTCACACACAACCTAGATTTATTTGTTGAAGAGAAAAATATGAAGTGTTTGGTAAGTTAAAATAATTTAAATCCCTTGTAGAGAATCATACTCAAAATAAAATAAAGACCTTGAGATTAGATAATGGCGTTGAATTTATTTAAGAAAGTTTCCCTTCTTTATGTAAATAATCATGGATTAAGAGGGAGTTTATAACTCCCTACAATCCACAACAAAATGGTGTTGCAAAATGAAAGAACAAGACAATAATGGAAGCATTCAAATCCATGATTCATGGTCAATATATTCCGATGGACTTATGGGTTGAGGCAACAAGAATAATAGTTTATGTTGAGATCATAACACTACACCGTGTGCTAGATAAAATGAGTTCATAAGAAGTGTTTCTAGGATAGAAACCATAAGTCATCCATCTCAGAATATTTGGCTACCCAATGTATGTACATAGTCCCAAAGAGAAGACAAATAAGTTGGAAACTTCAGGAAAGAAGGGAATCTTTATCATATACAGTGATACATGGATGGAATACAGATCCTATGTACCATGATCCAAGAAAATTGAGATAGGAATAGATGTTACCTTCGAGGAGGATGTACCCTTAAACAGGTCAAGGATTATTCACTTCAACAAAGTACATGAAGAATAACTTGAAGCTACAAGATTTAGAGACATAGTGATGAAAGAGAGGTTTTCAGAAGAACAATAGGATCATGATATTATTGAGCTAGAGAGACTTGTATATCCACCTTGAGAGGAAAACACACATAAGAGAATACTAGATTTGGAGTGAGATATCATCCAATATGCAGAGAAATATGGTGGTCCATACATGACGTCCATAGAAAGTAAGAGGACTTGGAAATACTTCAGTTATGTGACATTGTTGTGTGACATGATTGATGCAAAACATTCCAATTATGCTGAAGCAATTGATATTAAAAAGTGGCATGATGTTATGATCGAAGAGTACCGATCAATCATGAAGAATGATTTTTGAGACATGGTTTTGAGACTTGGGGGGAGGTCACTAGTGTCTTCCAAATGGATCTACAAGATCAAGCATGCAACATATGTCATCATCGAGAAACACAAAGAAAGTTTTGTGGCTCGTGGCTTCTCCCAAAAGGAGGGAATCTATTACAAGGAGACATTTGATATTGTAGGTAGATACACTTTTATTAGATTCATACTTACGATAACTATAGTGATGAATTCAAAGATACACCAGATGGAATGAAGAGAACCTTCATGAATGGTGTAGAAGAAGAAGAATTGTATGTGGAGCAACCACTAGCTTTTGAGACACATCATAGAGAAACACATGTGTGCAAATTGAAGAAGGCCTTGTATGGCTTGAAATAAGCACCTAGGACATGGTATGGAAAAATAGATGGATTTATGTCTAGCTTGCACTTTACCAAGTGTAAAGAAGTTCTAGCCTTTACTTTGAGGTTGAGGATGGGAAACCAATGATGCTAATATTATATGTAGATGGTTTGTTCCTAACAAGTGATGAGAATATCATTTTAAAAATGAAGAAGAATTTTTTTGTAGAGTTTTACATGAAAGAACTCGGTATGATGCACTATGTCGTAGGTCTTGAGGTGTGGCAAAATCTAGATGATATTTTCCTCAGTGAAGAAGAAAAGGCGGTAGAGATATTGAAGAGGTTTGGTAGGATGGATTTCAAGACCATTGCTACACCTATGGCATCGAACATGAATTTGTTGTGTGATACTACTTCATAGATAATCAATTCCATATTCTGTAGGAATATGATTAGTTTGTTGATGTACTTATTGAAAACAAGGCCATATATATTCTTTGTGGTGAACACGTTGTGTAAGTACATGGTAGAGATGATACATGTTCTCATGATTGTGACAAAGCATGTTTTGAGGTGCCTGAAGGGTATGATTAAGTATGGAGTTATATATGTGAGAGCTCAAAGGATTATCATGCAAGACTATGCTGACTCACATTGGTATTTTAGTGTCGTTGATAGGAAGAGTACTTCAGGGTGTTTCTTTAGTTTATGGTTTGGCATGATTTCTTGGTTTAGAAAGAAGACGATGAGTGTAGCACTGATTATAGTCAAGTGAGGGTATATTTCATCTTGTTCAGCAAGATGTGAGGAACTATGGATTCAATATATAATTTCAAGATTGTTTGATGTGGAGTTACAGACCACTTGTGTGTTATGCGACAATGAGATCTAGGCAAATTTGTGTGAGAATCTAATGTTCCATGACAAGTTGAAGCACATAGAGATCCAATATCACTATATCAGGGATATGTTGCAAGGTGGAGATGGGACACTCCAGTATATTGAGACGAATGAGTAGATAGCCAATGTATTGACCAAGCCTCTGGTGAGAGTGAAGTATGGGTATTGACCAAGCCTCTGGTGAGAGTGAAGTATGGGTACTTCAAGGAAAGCTAGGATTATTCTAGATTAATGTCCATCACAAGAAGGATTGATGAGTTCCTATTCTATATTAGTGGTCTTCACATCCAACATGAAAAAGGGTTATCTTTGCTGAAGACATGTGATCTTCACATCTAGCATTAAAAAGGGTTGGATCTATGTAAGATCTATGGAGGGTATCCCCTAGCGTGAAAAAAGGGCATGTGATGCACCTATATGAGGGTATAACGTAACATGAAAAAGTGTTGGTGATGCACAAAGATGAGGGTAGAACCTAGCATGAAAAAGGGTTAGTGATGCACCAAGATGAGGGTATAACCCAACATGAAAAGGGGTTGGTGATGTATCAAGATGAGGCTAGCACCGAACATGAAAAGGGTCAATGATGCACCGAGATGAGGGTAGAAACCAACATGAAAAATGGTTGGTGATGTATCGAGAGGAGATTAGAACTGAACATGAAAAAGGGTTGGTGATGCACCGATATGAGGGTATCTCCCAGCATGAAAATCTGTTGGTTAATGGATCGAGATGAGGGTTGCACCGAACATGAAAAAGGGTTGGTTGATGTTGAGCTTATTATTATGTATAGATTTGATAGATATCACAAATCCATGTCTTGAATTCCAAGTTGCAGCAACAGTAATGATATCCAGTGATCATGAGTAGTGATGATGATCATGATGGAAGAATACTTTCCTCGTTAAGAGGGATTGTTGCATAATGTAACTATGGAATATATTCTTATTTTTCTTTTGTTTTATTATTGTTTTACCTCCTTTCAGATATGTTATTAATCTACATGGTCATGTAAATTTACTTGAAAGAATCAATATAAACCTTTTATTGTAAGTCAGGTCAATAATACCCACACAAAATATTATATAAATGTTATTTTGTGTCTCCCTACATGATTCATCCCATAAAGAGTAATAATTTGTCCCATTTAGGGAATTATTTCACTCACTTAGTGACTATAAATAAAGAGAGAACACGTCTCATTTGGACACACACTTAAATCAAGCAAGTGCACGTGAGAGAGAGAAGAGGTTCACTGGAGAGAGAGCAGAAAAAAATTCTTTTGTCTTTGTGTTTTATCTTATCTTGGTTTTGGCATTGAATGTGGTTGCAAAATATAACCTAAATATGTTGTTGTGTTTTCTCCCTTATGGTTTCCCAGAGGAAAATATTTGTGTTCTTTTATCTTGTTGTGCTTGTGTTTGTTTCAGTGATTCTATTGATATGGTCATGATGAAATGATTCTAAATGTTTAAATATGTTATATAACCCTTAAAATTCTAACAATATATTTCAAGTCCACATGACGACATGACAACAATCTTAGTTAATCTATCAAAGTCCAACATATAATAACCAAATAAAATGCTAAGGATTTTCACATTGGAAATTTAATTATTGAATGTCAAAATATGGGGCATCACATGATATAAATCACTTGGGTGGCTTCTGTCAATACCATCTAGGAGTACTTCTACATTATCAATAAGTAAGATGAAAAATGTAGAAAATGAGGAACTTCTTGCTAGGAGAGAGACCAAATAGTGTTGAAGTTCACCACTAACTTCCATACCCTATACTGAAATATAGGCACTAGATACTTTGAATGGAATTCTTCATGAAGTGCCACAATAACCTAGATGCGTACACATGAAAAAAAATATGGTTTTCTGGGGAATTCCCTCGCTAGGATTTTCTTATCAATATGATGTTAAAAATGGGTAAAATTTTAAGAAGAAAAAGAAGTAGGAGTTTGGGTCTATAAATCAATTCCTAAAGAATCGTGATAAAGGTGGTCCTAACTCATTGAACAAAGGATAAATAAATGATAACCATCCTCAAGAAATCTAGTCCAAGAGATGGGCACAAAATACTAATGGGAATTTGAATAAAGAAAAGTACAAAGTTGTCCAAGTTCCACAAAATACATTCACACAAAATTGATGAATGTTACTTTAAGTAGTCATTTTTCTGAGCTAAAATACTTAGAAACAAAATGGGATCATATGATAATTTAGAAGTAAATAAGAATAAGTAGACCAAAATTCTTCAATATTAATGTAACTAAGAACAATACATGATTCTCTACGATCATACTAAAGAGAACTATAACATTTTGTATGATGCAATCTAAATGTGTGTGCCTATTATTCAAATCCTATGGATTGGTAAGAGATAATATGTGAAGAAGAAGACTTGTGTTCTATTTTGAAAACCACATTTCAGACTAAAAAATAATTGAGTCCATCATGAGGGTGAAACATCAGAAAAGGATAAAGCAATGAAGGATGAAGGGCTTGTAAGCAATAAATAGATGGCCGGGGAAGATTAAGCAATTGAAACTGACATATCTTCTCCAATTCCCTTTAATTTTATTAATCAAAGGTCTCAAAGTAATACTTAACTTTAAACTGCCATCCTCTAATTCAAAAGCCTATGGTTACATATACCAAAGCAAGGGAGGATATTATTGTTTCTCCAATGCTTTAGAAAATCAAGTTCTGTCAATAAATTTTCCCTTCTTAATCTATGCTTTCGAAAGAGAACTGAGGTAGATGTGAGATCCCTTCCATGGAGGGATTTAAATGTATAAATAAAAGAGTTCATAAAAACTTTGTATGTACACTTCTATGAAATTGCTATAGGTATTAGGTGGGGTATGCACATTGTTACACACACTAGATTGGTTAGGTGTGACAAATATTGAGGGTGTATTTTGTTTAGCAGAATTGATTTGAGTTCTATGAGGTTATTCTATATAAGGGATGTTGGGAAACATGGGCCCTACTTCATATTGTTGGTTTCATGGTCTCACTCGGTGGTGAATTCTAATATAGAAAGGAAAAAATGTCTTCAAAGAGTCTATGTTGGGTGGTTGGTGGACGTTCCTAAGTGAGTTACTTGGAGACATAAATTATGGAAGCTTATAATATTTTTCTCTACTCTTACTAGTAATTTAATTTACGTATTTTATAATCAAAGATTGAATTGATTTTATTGTTTACTCAGTGAGTAATCCATACTATAATGTGGGGAACAATTATAAAAATGTAGAAATAATTACCTCTTAATATTCTCAAAATAAATGTATGTATCGATATGTATGCACCCATGAAGTCCAAAATAAATTTGTGGTTAGAATTGAATAAAAATGCGCTTACTTGGGCGATGCTACAATAAACAAATACGAACATAATATATGTATTTTATGTAGAGAGGATGCACAAATTACTACACACCTATTAAAAGATTGCATATTGCTTAGTAGGTTTGCACAATATTTAATAATGTAATATTAGATGGGTTTGCACAATATTTGGACTGATACAACCATGGAATAATGCCTTAATAAATGGCATGAGAGACGAGACTTGGTGATATTTAGAACTATTACTTTTAGTATTTTGGGACATTTAGATTTTCCACAATGCCACGCCTTTTGACGATAGGAATATATATAGAACGTGCCCGAAATCCCCAATTACCACTAGAGAAACAAACCTGTAGCATTTATCCAAACTGGACTACATATCTTAATACAAAGCATAATGGCAATAATTACAACCTATAAACATACTTTAAAATAACTTACAAATGTAGAAACCTCTTGCCTGCAACTATGTAGCTTTGTTAATGGCTAAAAGAACCTGCACACTTAAACACCTAGAATTAATAAAACACTAGCTATCTCTGACCTTAGGAATGATAACCGGATAACTTTGGAAATACCATGTTCCTCCAAACCATTAAACATAATTGTTCCTCGTTCTAATATGAATCCCCTCAAGTTGGATCCAACATGCAAGTGATCTAGATATCCTAAGGGTGGGTTGCTGTTATTTGGATAATTAGGCTCGTTTTAAAAATGTTTGTTTTTGGGAAAAATATCTCCAAAAACTATTCATCAATACTGATCAGATCCCCAAGCCCTCTCTTGGCTTGGGTCTTTATTTAATCATTTTATTTTATAATAACTACATAGAGTATCGCTTATTATTTTAGTTATCTTGATTTCCTTATATATATAATTATTCTTTTTATTCATAATATATAACTTTACATATTTTTATTATTACGTATTCATGCATCATATAAAATAGTTTTATTTATTTTGATGTTTCCGTTAGTTTCCATTATCTCTTTTATCAAGGTCTGAGATAGGGTTTGTTTGGTCAATTAGGTTAGGTATCTCAAGATTCTTCTTTCATGTTTGATTACCTCATATATCATGGTAGTTCTTCCAGTCCCTAATGAAAAGTGATTTGAAATTTCATTTAATCAACTTAAAATAAGTATGAAAATGGTCAATTCTATTCAGATTCATTCTCACTAAACACACTTAATTTCGGTAACTCCTAGTGCTATTTTGAGCCTAAGCTCAACACTATTAATTGGGCGTTAGACTAGTGCAATTCCAGATCCTTTTGCTCAACACTAATACTAGGATGTACTTGTATAATACACCTAGGGATATAACTCCCAAAGATTTGATGCTCCAAATATTATGCTCAACATCAATTTGGAATGCTCCAAGGCTTATGCCCAACACTTCCAACTTATAATTCATGTGTTCCAGAGCTTATGCTCAACACAAAATCTCATCACTCATGTGCTTCAAGGATTACACCCAACACATTATAGAACTCAATCATGCATTCAGTCTTCTGCACATTGCATCATAATAATTATCTTAGTATATGTATACGCTAATAAGACAATAATACATCCACTACATCATACCAATACAATAGTCCTTCTCAATCAGGCTACACACCCAACATATATAATCATATACAAGATAATAAAACATGTGAATTGGCTTATGCAAAATCTATCTAACTAATCAACATAGTCCATATGTAGTGGGGAATACACACAATATATAAACATAAACATCCAAGTAACTAATATGCAATGGGTCTAATGCCCATTATAGTTAAGGTCAAAATTCAGGATATTACATCCCTCCCCACTTAGAACAACACTATCTCGGTATTCTAGGGACTAGAAATGAAGTCATGAAACAAGGTGGGGTAAGAGTCATTCATGGTGGCTTCATTCTCCCAAGTGGCCTCATCGGCTCTAAAGTGATTCCAATGAAGTTTCAATTAGATGATGGTTCACTTGTTGAGGTGTACTTCTCTTTTGTCTAGAATATGAAGGGGTTTGCGTATAAACTCCCCTTCAGATTCCACCTGTAGCAAGGACCAATCAATAACATGTTTAGTATCATATACATAATTTTTCAATAAAGATGGATGAAAAGCATTATGAACCTTTATATGAGCAGGTAAATCTAATTCATACACCATTGGACCTCTTTTGTCCAGTATCTCAAAGGGTGTGCAAAATCTAGGTTCCAACTTTCCGCACCTTCCCAAGCTCGATGAGCTCCTTTTCACTTTTACTTTTAAATAAACATGCCCATCGATCTTGTAATCTTTATCTTTTATTTTCTTATCCGCATAACTTTTCTGGTGGTCTTGTGCTTCCTTGAGATTTTGTTGTACTTTGGTGACTAACTATTCCAAGTCCTTCAGTAAGTCTAGCCCTAACATGAGCCTATCTAATGGGTTATCCCATGTAACTGATGTCCTACATTTTCGGCCATCGAGTACCTCGAAGGGACTCATTTTGGCGGAGGTATGGTATCTATTGTTATATGAAAACTCTACCACGTGTAGATAATCCTTCTACTTTGTGGGATTGTTCATAACATACATTCAAAGCATGTCGTCCAAAATTTGATTTACCCATTTTATCTTCCCGTCTGTCTATGGGTGGTAGGCAGTACTAAAATTTAACTGTTTTATAAACCTAGGAATAAATATCTCCAAAAGTTACAGGTAAAATTCATATCTTGATCTGAGATGATTTTCTTGATTATCGCATGCAATCGAAATATCTCCTTTATGAATTTGTCACCAATGTGAACTACCTTATAAGTTGACTTAACAGAGATAAAGTGTGTCGTTTTAGGAAATTTTTCAACCACTACAAAGATGGAATCATTCTACTTTGTTCTCTTAGGTAGACTAGTAATAAATTCCATACTGATAACCTCCTATTTCCATTCCAAAATGGGTAACGATTGTAGTAACCTTGAAGGATGTTGGTGCTTAGCTTTGACCAGCTGACACTCTTGGCATTTTGAGATGAATAAGTCTAAGTCGACTTTTAACTTAGGCCAGAAGAAATGTTTCTTTACTGTCGATATCATATTTTGATATCCTGGATGCCCCGAGTAGGGTTTCCAATGAATATATGTTAGGATGCTAGACTTGATATCTCCTCCCTCTGAAATATATAGTCTCTCTTTGGACTAAATAGTCTGGTATCGTCTACCTTATAATATTTTTGTTGTTAAAAATACATGTCCTCCTGTATTTTTTTGAGGAATTCAACATAGACGCAGTCAAATCTTCTTATCATTCTGATCCTTTCACCTAAATCCAAATCGGTTTGGCTCAAAGTTACCTCATATAATATATGATGTCATCGACTTAAAGCATTGATGATTTTATTCTCCTTTCATTTTATATGCTTTAATTCAAAGTGATCCTCAGTAAGGAAGGCCACCCATTTTAGATTCCTAGCATTTAGATCTAGATGGTTGAAAAAATACTTCAGACTCATGTGGTTTGTCTTGAGAAGAAACTTCTGCCCCATGAGGTAGTGCCTCCACGTCTTAAAGGTGTGGATAATGGCTTCTATATTAATATCATGGGTGGGATAGTTTTGTTCATGTTCCTTCAATTTTCGTGACTCATAACAGATCATGAAATAATTCTGCATGTAAACTCCACCGAGTCCTTCCTTGCTCGCATTTGTGCAAACAACTAAATCCCCATTGGGATCCACAATTCATAGTATAAGTGAGGTAGTCAAAAGTTGTTTACGCTTTTGGAAGCTTTACTTGCACTTGGTTATCCATAGAAATTTGTTTTCCTTCTTTTTTGAGGCGGTCATGGGACATTCAGTCCTCGAAATGTTCTCACTGAACTTTCGATAATAACCTGCTAATAAAAAAAATAATCTAATGTCTATGACATGGATAGGTGTAGGCCATTCTTAGGTGGATTTAATCTTTTTTGGGTTGAAGACTATCCATTTATCAGAAATTTAGTAAAGTTGTTGTTTGCGTAACATCCGTAGTACTGTACAGAGATGTTACTCGGGTTCTTCTTTACTCTTTCAGTAAACTAGTATGTCGTCTATAAATACCAATACAAACTTATCTAGGTATTTACTAAAAATATTGTTCATCATGCATAAATTTCTTTCCAGCGCATTGGTTAGAACAAAATAAATTACTACAAATTCGTAATGGTCGTATCAAGTTCGAAGGGTTGTTCTGTGTATATCTTCATTGTGGATCCTTACCTGATGGTATCTGGGTCACAAGTCGATCTTTGAAAAGGTATTTTCTCCTCTGAGTTGATCAAACAAGTAATCGATCCTAGGGAGTGAGTAACAACTCTTGATGGTCATCTTGTTGAGTTGTCGGTAATCGATGCACATTCAATAGTATCGTCCTTATTCTTTACGAAAAGTATAGGTCCTCCCAAAGGGGACACACTAGGTTAGATATAACTCTTCTCTACCAACTCCTGTAACTGTAACTTGAGCTCCATGAATTTTGGGGCACTCATGGGGTATGGAGATTTTGAAGCTGGTACTGACCCTAGCGTTACTTATATGGAAAAATCTAAGTCGCTCTTTGCTGGTAATCCCAATATTTCCTTGGAAAACACATCCTTAAAGTCCATGAAAACAGGAAATTCCTCAAATTTTTCTTCTCTCTCTGCCTCTACATCCTATATGTTCACTGCAAAAAGTTTGCATCCCTTCCTAAAACATTTCTTCACTTCTAAGGCAAATGTCTATCTAACTGACACCTTCTTGGGTATTCCTTAAATATCTATTGATTCCCTTGGATACCCATGCATAATATTGACTTGTTTAGACAATCGAGCACGAGATGGTGTTGTTCCAACTGGTCCATACCGATAAGTAGACCGTACGATCCTAAGGGTAATATATTTAGATCTACGATATCTGAAAACCTATTCATGCCTGCCTCATAGTCTCTCACTGGTTCGGTAACCATTCTTTTTGTACCAGTGGCTATTCATACCATCCATGGTTTCTCGTGTTTCACTTTGTTAATTTTACATGTATCCACAATCTTGGGTTATACATAGCTTCGATAAGCATTGGGATCAACCAAAATAGAAATAGAAGTGTTTGAAACCTTACCTCCTATTTTGACCATAGTGGCTTGATGGTTTTCTTGTCGGTCATCAGGTGTTACATATCCTAGGTCTACTATCCAGGTCTTCCACTATTGGGTCTTTCAGTAGGTTGCGTAAGACTCCATTAGTCTTGTTTGGACAATCTATGCCATAATGAGGCCCTTGGCATTTCCAACAACTAAACTACAATGTGGTATCTTGGTTTCTATGTTTGTTGTTGGTCTGTTGGTATTTGGTGCAGGAAAATTTCGCCGTGCACCTATCTTGTTGAAGTTTCTGTTAGATGGAAAACTATTGTCTTATTTTCTCTAAGGAACTGGTTTAAAACCAGTTTTTTAGTTGTCCGAGAAGGTCATAGACCTGCCTCGACTTTTATTTATGTTTTCCTGACTTAGCTATCCATGCTGATAACAAAGCCTAGATTTATGGAAGGTAGTTTCCATAGTTTTGGGAATGGAAAAATCAATTCTCTCTTAAAAATTTGGAGGAAGGCATCCATGGTCATGGACCCCATATTTAACTCATGAGATTCTTTCAATTTTCCTTCAAATAATATCTTATACATGTATTTTCCCTAAAATATTTTGCAAAAATTACTCCATTGTATTTCTTTTACTTCATCATTTTTTGTATGCTTTCTGTCTCTCCAACATCTGGCTGCTTTTCCATTTCAATTGTAAATGTCGAGTTGAACTTTCATCTCACTGGAGTATTTGTGCACTCGAAAGTATTTTCTCATACCCAAAAGCCATTCTTCAACCTTCTCCCTGATATTCATCTCTCCTTCATAGGTTGGGGATTTTATCTTTTGAAATTCTCCTTGAAGGTTGTCATCATTTTTCTACCTTTTTCTGCAAGGAGAGAGGGAACCTTCAATGGAAAAACTGTGATATTATTTTTCTGGAAGATCAGGTGCGTGTTCTTCTTTTCCCTTTTTCTTTGGACTATTGTTCCTTGTTTTATGATGATACTCTTCCCTGTATTTATTTGTTTAATGGGTAGGTTGTGCATGAGGGCTTAATCCCATCATGTTACAAAGTAAAGCTTCATTTTTGGATTTCTTCTCTTTTCTCTCATTCATGTTATCATCTTTGAAGCTATGTAAGTATGCTTGTAGGCTTTGGATGGTTTTCATTAGTTCGGAATTTAATTCATTACCAGTTATTCTTCTCGTGTTGTGGAATTTAGATTCCCATGTTGGTTGTTGTCCTCGTATGTATTCATAATTTGGATTGTTTCTTAAACCTGTAGCTTAAACATTTAATAATAAATAATTTTCTGTTAGTTCACAAAATTACAAATATAGTTTTTTAAATGTTTATTTATGCAACGAATGTTCAGTAGCGCCCATTAGGTCTCTTAGTGTTTGAAACTGGGCTTTGATACCACTTGTAATGTCCCTAATATACATAAAAAAAATTGTAGGGCTAATAATACTGTTAAGATCTTAAGGCACATCTTTTCTTTAATGGGGAATTATAAACTTGATAAAGAACTATGCCTAAGTTCTGGTTCTTTTTTCTTTTTATGTGATTCCTATGTGACGATGATGTTTAAATGTCATTTATTCTATATTTTGATGTATTTTGTAGTTATCTACATGTTATGTAGTTCACTCATGCTCTAATATTATTTTTTTCATGTTTGATTTCATATTACGTTATCTAGTTCTTATTTTGATAAACTATGAGGCTAACTTACTGTGAACTTACCTATGTATTTAAAGGGGAGGATTGGGAGGATTTTTCCCTAATGACTCACTCGAAAAGGTAAGAAAATCGTACGATATTGGTGTTAATTAGTTCTTACAAAATAATACATGATGTGTCTATTATTACTGTAGGTGACTCGTCGATAAACCTATGCTATATAAATGTGATGAAGAAAAATAAAGAACCTAGCACTTACATCTTGCTAGTCCTAAATACTAAGGATTTTTTCCATCTAATAATACCCTATTCCCAAGACATGAGCTCAAACTATAGGGAAATGGTTTAAGGATCAATAGTAAATTGTATGCTCTTAATCTATAGACAACAGGTTTTGATTTAAAACATAGTGGGGGAATGTTGGTGCTTTTAGTGACCCCGCATGAAGGGAAGCAGAGATCCTCCATGAAAACCCAATCCATAACCATATTTCTAGGGTTTTTTTGTAACCCTTTTTTGTTGTTCTTTGTTTGATGGTAAAGGGGGAAAGCTCCACCATTGGACCTGCGCAGACTATGTTGAGAATTACAGTGTCAATGTGAAGGTGCTCCTTAGGTATGCAATAATTTATATAGAATTTAGCTCATGCCCATTTAATTTTGTTTGGTGTTTCAATGAATACTTCTATTTGCTTCTTGGTTTCGTTCTGTAGGATGGGGTTCAACATGAGGAGGTTAGCAATGTTTTTCTCCCTGGTAAGCCCATGTGATGAGGTCCTTTACCCAAAAGAGAGGTTGTTTATAGGGTTGCAGGGTTTGTCTATGTGAAGTTGAGACCGTTCTCTCAATTGGGATCCACTAGGGTTTGGGGAGAAAAATGATAGTAATATTGTGGCTTTTAGTCTATAGGTTTGTCTTAGGGGTTCTCATCCCATTCCGGCGTTTTGTTCCAAGACACGACTTTGTAAATTTATAACTCTATGTGGATAATTGAAATGGTACTTTGGTTTAATCTATTCGGATTTTTGTTTTTCTATGAGCACTGCTTTTTTTTCTTCCAATTTTGATGGTTAATAATCTTAGCAGCGCCATTGCTTCACAATGGAACTATGATAGTATCATTTTTCAATTTGTTTGTTGACTATGGAAAATCGGTGGGGGTTAAACCTTACTACGATTTATGGAGATGATTGAGTGTTTTTAAAATAATTTTACTCTGTCAGTTTATTTATTTGGTTTCAGTTTGGACATTTTACCTATGTTAAATAATGACAAGGGAATGAACCTAGCTTCGTACTTGATTTGGTTTCCGTGGGAAACTTCCCTATTTGTGGTTTATGAAATTGTTGTAATGCTTAATTAATTTCATTATGTTGGTTGTAGAGGGAAACCTTAGCTCTATTTATACCTTGATATAAATCTAGGTTATGATGATAATGTATTTGTTTCTTTGTTTTGTTACTTCTATAGTCGTTAATGGGGGCCATAATGGCATGGCCTAATATTTCCTATATGGCATAGCCTATGTACTGTAAGGTTTATATTTTAATTCCTATATGTATAGGCTTAGGGTGAATTGCTTAGTGAATTCGATAGCGGGTGTATTGCTTTATGTTTTGTTAATCATATAACTTTGTTAATGGTCCAAACCAGAGCTCATAAGATTCAATATGTGGTTCTGCATTGGTTTGTTATCACTGGTAAAACCTCCAACAATCCCAACTAGAGATCAAGGGATTTGACGTTGGGTCGTGATAATTGATTTACTATTTTGTGTTGATTATTTATTTAATATTATGTGGACACTCTTAACTAGATCATATGAAATTCGGTCTGGGATTTCGATATTTGAATTACGGTTCCGTTTTGTTAAGGTATTTATTATAATGTTTGTGTGGATAGTTTTAAGTTGGAAAACGTAGCGGTAGTCTGGCTAATCCTTAACAGGATTCGATACTGGTTTAACGTATAATGTTTTATGTTTTTGACTATGTTTATGTTATGTATTTAAATAACGTAAAAACATTCCTCATGACGAGTTGACAGGATCTCAGCCTTTGTATGAGGAATGATGGTAATTCTATGGTTTGATTTATTTTACTTAATGTTGTGTAGATATTTTATATGCATTTGTATAATCGTTGCCAGCAAATTTAATATTCCAACATTGATATAATTTATGTAACTTAGTTTTTTTAAGGGATTTGATCTCTGGTTTATTATTATGAATAGTTTAAAAGATAATATGGATGTCTGTAGTTTTTTTAGTTAATTCATTTAATAGATGCGTGGATGAATAAATATATTCAACAAGGTTTTATTTTAAGGTTGTAGACCTTTTCAAAATACTCTGTAGTTTTATTCTTAAGGATTTTGTTTTATGTTTACTCTGTTTTTAAAATAAAACTTGTACTATGATGTAGGTTTTAATTTCAGTATGGTTTGACAGAGGTGTCATTGTTAAATTCATGTAGAAAACTAAGGGTTTAATCTAGATTAAAATTTAGCATATAACATGAGCCTTTGAAACTAGTTTAACACAACTCAGTTAGGAATTTAACCCTAGAATCTATTTAAGAATTAAATACTGATATTTTAATTGATCTAATAAAACAAACCTGAAGCATTTATCCAAACTGGCCTACCAATCTTAATCCAAAGCATAATGGCTATAATTACAACATGCAAACATACTTTAAAATAAATTGGATATGTAGAAACCTCTTACATGCAACTATGCAGCTTTGTTAATGGCTAAAATACTATAAACACTTAAACACCTAGAATTAATAGAACAGTAGTTCTCTGACCTTAGGAATGATAACCAAATAACTTTGGAACTACGATGTTCCTCCCAACCATGACACATAACCATTCCTAGTTCTAATACGAATCCCCCCAGAGCTGGATCCAAGATGCAAGCGATCTAGAACTCCTAAGGGTAGGTTTCTTCTATTTGGATAATTAGGGTCTTTTTAGGAATGATATTTTTGGGGAAAAAATCTCCAAAAACTATTCAACAATAATGATTACATCTCCAAGCCCTATCTTGGATTTGGGTCTTTATTTATTAATTTTGGTATATAATGACTACATATACTCTCACTTATTATTTTAGTGATCTTCATTTCCTTTTATATATATATATATATATATATATATAATTATTCTTTTATTCATAATATATAAACTTTACATATTATTTTGAATATTTATTGATGCATCATATAACATAGTTTTATTTATTTTGATGTTTCCCTTAGTTTGCATAATCTATTTTATCAAGGCCTCGAGTAGGGTGTGGTTGGTAAAATACGTTAGTAATCTCAAGATCCTTCTTGCATGTTGGATTAACTCGTATATTGTGGTAGTTCTTCCAGTCCCTGATGAAAAGTGGATTTGAAATTTCATTTAATCAAATTAAAATAAGTATGATAAGGGTCTGTGTTATTCAGAGTCGTTCTCACTCAACACACATAAGTTTTGTAACCCCTAGCACTATTCATAGCCTAAGTTGAACACTATTAATTGGGAATTACACTAATACAATTCCAGATCTTTTCATTCAACACTAATACTAGGATGTACTTGTATAATACACCTAGGGATATAATGGCCAGGGATTCGATGCTCCAGATCTTATGCTCAAAATCAATTTGGAATGCTCCAAGGCTTATTCCCAACACTTCCATTCTTATACTTCATGTGTTCCAGAGCTTATGCTCAACACAAAATCTCATCACTCATTTTCTTCAAGGCTTACATCCAACACATTATAGAACTCAATCATACATTCAGTATTTTGCACATTGCATCATAATAATCATCTCAATATATGTATATGCTAATTACACAATAATAAATCCAAGTACATCATACCACGAGAATATTCCTTGTGAATCAGCGTCCACACCCAACATATATAATCAGATACAAGATAATAAAACATATGCATTGGGTTATGCCTAATATATATAACTAATCAACATAGCTCATATGTAGTGGGGAATACACCTAATATATAAACATAATCATCAAAGTAACACATATGCAATTGGGCTAATGCCTATTATAGTTAAGGTCAAAATTCAAGATATTACATCCCTTCCCTCTTAGAACAACATTGTTCTAGTTTTCTAGGGACTAGAAATGAAGTCATGAAACAAGGCGGGGTAAGCCTCTTTCATGCTGGCTTCATTCTCACAAGTGGCCTCATCGGATCAAAAATTCTTCCAGTACACTTTAATCGAGACGATGGTTTGCTTCTTGAGCTCTAATTCTCTTTTGTCCAAAATATGAAGGGGTTCAGGTATAAAATTCCCTTTAGGTTCCACCTGTCACAAGGACCAATCAATAACATGTCTCATATCATATACATATTTTTTCAATATATATGCGTAAAAAAATTTATGAACCTTTTTATGAGCATGTAAAGCTAATTCATACGCCACTGGTCCTCTTTTGGACAGTATCTTGAAGGGTCCACAAAATCTCAATGCTAACTTTCCCCACCTTCGCATGCTCAATGAGCTCCTTTTCACTTTTCCTTTTAAATAAACATTTGCTCCGATATGGTAATATTTATCTTTTCTCTTCTTATCCAGATAACGTTTCTAGAGATATTCTGCTTCCTTGAGATTCTGTTGTAATTTGGTGACTAAATGTTCTAGGTACTTCAGTAAGTCTAGCTGTAACATGAGCCTATCCACCTGGCTATCCCATGTCACTGGTGTCCTACATTTTTGGCCGTATAGTACCTCAAAGGGACTCATTTTGGTGGAGGTCTAGTATCCGTTTCTATATGCAAAATCTATGATGTGTAGGTAACCCTTCCACTTTGTGGGATTGTTCATAACGTACATTCGAAGCATGTTGTCCAGAATTTGATTTACCTATTATGTCTAGGTCCTTCAGTAATTCTAGCCCTCACATGAGCCTATCCACCTGAATATCCCATGCCACTAGTGTCCTACATATTCGTCCATAGAGTACCTCGAAGGGACTCATTTTGGCAGAGGTCTGGTATCTGTTTCTATATGCAAACTCTATGACGTGCAGGTAACCCTTCCATTTTGTGGGATTGTTCATAACGTACATTCGAAGCATGTTGTCGAGAATTTGATTTACCCGTTATGTCTTCCTATCTGTTTACGGGTGGTAGGAGGTAGTAAAATTTAACTGTGTTTCTAAACCTGATAAAAAAGGTCTCCAAAAGTTACTGGTAAAATTCGTATCTCGATCCGATATGATTTCCTTGAGTATCCCATATAGTCGAAATATCTCCTTTAAGAATATGTCAGCAATGTGAACTGCCTTGTAAGTTGACTTAACTCGCATAAAGTGTGTCTCTTTAGAAAAATTGTCAACCACTACAAAGATGGAATCATTCTACTTCGTACTCTTAGGTAGACCCTTAATAAAATCCATACTGATAACCTCCCATTTCCATTTCATAATGGGTAATGGTTGTAGTAACCCTGAAGGATGTTTGTGCTCATCTTTGACCAGCTGACACTCTTGGCATTTTGTGGTGAATAATGCTATGTCGGCCTTTAAATTAGGATAGAAGAAATGTTTCTTTACTATCAATATCATCTTTTGATATCCTAGATACCCTGACTAGGTTTTTGATGAAACTTTGTTAGGATGCTAGACCTGATATCTCCTCCCTTTGAAACATACAGTCTCTCTTTGGACCACAATAGTTCGGTATTGTCTACCTTATATTATTTTTGTTGTTAAAAAAACATGTCTGCCTCGATATTTTTGAGGACTTTAACATATATGTGGTCAACTATTCTTATTTTTCTGATCCTCTAATGCAAATCCAAATCAGTTTGGCTCAAAGTTACCATATACAACATATGAGCTCATTGACTTAAAGCATCGACAATTTTATTCTCCTTTCCCTTTATATTCTTTAATTCAAAGTGGTACTCACTAAGGAATGCCAATTGTCTGGGATTCCTAGCATTTAGATCTGGTTGTTCGAACAAATACTTCAGACTCATGTTATCTGTCTTCAGAAGAAACTTCTTCCCCATGAGGTAGTGCCTCCACATCTTCAAGGCATGGATAATGGATCCTAGCTCAAGATCATGGGTTGGATAAATTTGATCGCCTTCCTTTAATTTTCCCGACTCGTAACAAATTGCACAATCATTCTACATGTGAAATCCACTAAGTCCTTCCTTTCTCACATTTTGATAAATACTTCCTTGCTCGCATTCTCCATGGTCATGAATCCCATCTTTAACTCATGAGTTTCTTTCAATTTTCTGTTAACAAATCTCTTAGACATGTATTTTTCCTGAAATAGTCTGCAAAAATTACTGCATCTGGTTTCTTTTACTTCATCATTTATGGTATGCTTTAGGTCTCTCCACCATCTAGTTTCTTTTCCATTTAAATTGTAAATGGCTAGTTGGGATTTCATCTCACTGGAGTATTTATGTACTTAAAATTATTTGCTCATACCCAGGAGCCACTCTTCATCCTCCTCGCTGATATTAATCTGTCCTACATAGGTTGGGGATTTTATCTTTCAAAATTCTCCTTGAATGTTGTCATCATTATTTTTCCTTTTTTCTGGAAGCAGAGAGGGAACCTTCACTGGAAAAATAGTGATATTATATTTTTGGAAGATCAGGTGTTTGTTCGTGTTTTTCGTCTTCCTTTGGATTGTTGGTCCTTCTTTTATGATGATACTATTCCTTAGATTTATTTGCTGAATGCATAGGTTTTCCATGAGGGTTTACTCCCTTCATGTTATGAAGTAAAGCTTCATTTATTTCTTTTTCTATTTTCTCTGATTCATGTTATCATCTTTGAAGCTTTGTAAGTCTGCTTGTAGACTCTAGATGGTTTTTATTAGGTCATAATTTTATTCTGCTGGCAGTTCTTCTTCCTGTGTTGGGAAATTCAGATTCCCTTGTTGGTTGTTGTCCTTTTATGTATTCATGATTTGGACTATTTCTTAAACCTGCAATTTAAACATTTAATAATAAATATTTTTTTGTTAGTTCACAAAATTACAAATATAGTTTTTAAATATATTTCTGCAACGAATGTTCAGTAGCACCCATTAGGCCTCTTAGTGTTTGAAACTTAGCTCTGATACCACTTGTAATGTCCCTAAAATCCATAAATAAATAAAAAATTGTAGGACTAATAATACTTCTAATATATTAAGAGACGTCTTTTCTTTAATGCATAATTATAAACTTGATAAAGAACTATGCCTAAGTTCTAGTTATGTTTTCCTTTTATGTGATTCCTATGTGACGATGATGTTTAAATATCATATATTCTATATTCTAATGTATTTTGTAGTTATGTACATGTTATATAGTTTACTGATGCTATAATATTATTTCCTTCATGTTTGATTTCTTATTGCGTTATTTAGTTCTTATTTTGATAAACGATGAGGCTAACTTACCTCTGTATTTAAAGGGGAGTGGCGGTATTTTTCCCTAATGACTCACTCGGAAAGGTAAGGAAATATGACAATACTAGTCTTTCTTAGTTCTTGCAAACTAATGCATGATGTTTCAATTCTTACTACATGTGACTCATCGATAAACCTAAGCTATATAAATGCGACAAAGAAAAATAAAGAACCTAGCACTTATAGAGTTAAATACTAAGGGTTTTGCCCACGTACTAATACCCTATACCCAAGACGTGAGCTCAAACTATAGGGAAAGGGTTTAAGGATCAATGGGAAATTGTATTCTCTTAAGCTATAGAGAGGGAGTTTTCATTTATAACTTAGTGGAGGAAAGTTGGCGCTTTTAATGAGCCCACGTGAAGGGAAGCGTAGCTCCTCCACGATGGCCCATTCCATATCCCTCTTGCTATGGTTTTCCATAGCCCATTTGCATTCTTCTTTGTTTGATGGTAATGGGGGTAAGATCCACCATTGGAGTTGCGTAGACTGTGTCGAGAATTACAGTGTCGGCACGAAGGTTTTCCTCAGGTATGCAAGAATTCATATAGCGTTTAACTTGTTCCCATTTCGTTTTGTTTGATGTTTCAATGCATAATTCTAATGGCCTCATCATTTAATTTTGCTGGTTGGGGGAAAGCATGAGGAGGTCGAAAGCATTTTTCTCCTAGGTAAGCCCATACGATGAGGGCCTTTACCCAACTGATACGTTGTTTATAGGGTTGCGGGGTTTCTCTGTGTGAAGTTGTCGTCTACCTTGCCAGGGTTTGGGGAGAAAAATGATAGTAATACTATGACCTTTAGTCTATAGGTTTGGATTAGGGTTTTTAGCCCATTTAGGCATTTTGTACCAAGACATGACTCTGTAAATTTTATAACTCTGTGTGGATAATCGAAATGGTATTATGGTTAATTCTATTCGGATCTATGTTTTTCTATGAGAACTACATTATATTTCTTATAATTTTGATCGTTAATAATATTACCAGTTCCATTGCTTTGCAATGGCACTATAATAATATCATTTTTCCATTTGTTTGCTGATTGTGGAAAATCGTTTGGGGTTAACCCTTGTTGTGATTTGTGGAGATGATTGAGTATTTTTAAAATAATTTTACTCTGTCAATTTATTTATTTGGTTTCATTTTGAACATTGACCTCTATTAAATAATGGCAAGGGTAGATACCTAGAACCATACTTGATTTGGTTTCCATCGGAAACTTCCCTATCTGTGGTTTATGAAATTGTTGTAATGCTTAATTAATTGCATTTTTTTGGTTGTCGACAACAACCTTATCTCTGTTTATAGATTGATATGAAGTTCGGTTAGGATGATAATGCAATCGTTTCTTTGTTTTGTTACTGCTATAGTTGTTAATGAGGGTGGTAATGGTGTGGTCCAAGCTTTCCTATATGGCATAGCCTATGTACTGTAAGGTTTATATTTTAATTTCTGTATGTACACACTTATGGTAAATTTCTTCGTGGATTCGTTAGCGGGTGTATTGTTTTATGTTTTGTTAATTGTATGAATTTTTTAGTGTTCCCACCAGAAGCTCGTGGTTCTGCGTTGGTTTGTTATCGCTGGCAAAAACTCCAAGGCTCCCAACTAGAGCTCAAGGGATTTGACCTTGGGTCGCGATAGTTGATTTAGTATTTTGTGTTGATTATTTAATTAATATTATGTGGACACTCTTAGATGGAGAATATGACATTCAATCTGGGTTTTGATATTTGAATTATGGTTAAGTTTTGTTAAGGTATTTGTTATACTATTTGTATGGATAGTTTTTCATTGTAAAAGGTAGCGGTAGTATTGATAATCCTTAACAGGATTCAATACTGGTTTAAAGTATAATGTTTTATGTGTTTCACTGTGTTTATTTTATGGATTTTAATACTGTAAAAGCATTCCCCTTGAGGCGTTGACAGGCTCTCGACCTTTGTATGAGGAATGATGGTAATTCTATGGTTTGATTTATTTTACTTAATGTAGCATGGATATTTTATATGCATTTGTATAGTCGTTACCAGAAAATGTAATTTGCCAGCGTTGATATAGTTTATGTAAATTAGTTTTTTTTAAGGATTCGATCCCTGGTTTATATTTATGAATAGTTTATAAGATAATATGGATGTTTGTAATTTTTTTATTTAATTCATTTAGTAGATTCATGGATGGATAAATTTATTCGATGAGGTTTTATTTTAAGGTCGTAGACCTTTAAAAAATCTTCTGGAATTTTATTCGTAAGGATTTTATTTTATGTTTACTCTGTTTTTAAAATAAGACATGTACTATGATGCAAGGTTTAATTTCAGTATGGTTTGATAGAGGCCCAGTTGTTAAATTCATGTAGAAAACTAAGGGTTCAAACCAGATTAAAATTTAGCATATAACATGAGTCTTTGAAACTAGTTTAACACAACTTAGCTAGGAATTTGACCCTAGAATCTATTTAAGAATTAAAGACTAAGATTCTAATTGATCTAATAAAACAAACCTGAAGCATTTATCCATACTCGAGAGTAAAATTATAGATCTTAATCCAAAGCATAATGGCCCTAATTACAACCTCTAAACATACTTTAAAATAACTTGGAGTTGTAGAAACCTATTACCTGCAACTATGTAGCTTTGTTAATGGCTAAAATAACATGCACACTTAAATACCCAAAATTAATAAAACACTAGCTAATCTGGAAAAAAATGGAACTACCTCATTCCTCCCAACCGTTCCTAGTTCTAATTTGGGTCACCCCGAGATGGCTCTAACATGGAAGTGATCTAGAACTCCTAAGGGTGGGTTACTACTATTTGGATAATCAAGATCTTTTAGGTTTTCTTTTTTTGGGGGGAAATCTCTCAAAATCTATTCAGGAATAATGATCAGACCCCCAAGCCCTCTTGTGGCTTGGGTCTATCTAGAAAATCTTTTAGGAAAGCGCAGCTGGTTTTAAACATTAGTTGAATCAAGAATTCATTAATTTCTTGAAAAAAATCTTTAATTTCATTTATATGGAATTAATAGTTATTTTGTTTGGCTAGAAATATTTTACCAGTTCCTATATGATCTTTAGAATATAATATTTATTTAATCATTTTAATTTATAATAGCTACATAGACTCTCACTTATTATTATTTTACTTATTTTTATTTCCTTATATATATATATATATATATATATATATAATTATTCTTTTATTCATAATATATAAACTTTACATATTATTCTTAATATTTATTCATACACCATATAACATATTTTTATTTATTTTGATGCTTCCCTTAGTTTTCATTGTCTCTTTTATCAATGCCTCACGTAGGGTTTGGTTCGTCAACTAGGTTAGGCAGCTATAGATCCTTCTTGCATGTTGGATTACCTCATATATTGTGGTAGTTCTTCTAGTCTCTGATGAGAAGTAGATTTGAAATTTCATTTAATCAACTTAAAATAAGTATGATAAGGGTCGGTTCTATTCATAGTCATTCTCAATGAACACACTTAAGTTCAGTAACCCCAAGTGCTATTCAGATAATAATATAAACACTATTCATTGGGCATTACAGTAGTGCAATTCCAGAGCCTTTCGCTCAACACTAATACTATGATGTCCTTGTATCATATACCTAGGGATACAATGGCCAAGGATCCGATGCTGCAGAGCTTATGTTCAACATCAATTTGGAATGCTCCAAGATTTATGCCTAGCACTTTGAGTATTATAATTCATGTGTTCCATAGCTTATGCTCAACAAAAAATCTCATAACTCATGTGTTCTAGATCTTATGCTCAAAAAAAAATATCATTATTCATGTGCTTGAGGGATTACACCAAACACATTTTAGAACTCAATCATGCATTCATTTTTATGCAATTGCATCACAATAATCATCTCAGTATATGTATATGATAATCACACAATAATAAATCCAGTACATCGTACCACAACAATAGTCCTTGTCCATCAAGTTCCATGCCCAATGTATATAATCATATACAAGATAATAAAACATGTGCATTGGCTTACATCCAATCTATCTAACTAATTAGCATAGCTCATTTATAGTGGGGCATACACCCAAGATATAAATATAAACATCAAAGTAACTCATATGCAATGGGGCTCATGCCCATTATATTTAAGGTCAAAATTTAGGATATTACATTTCAACATAGTCCTCAAGCTACTGCATTTTAAAAATGACACTATTCATATTCCTTGTATTGCAATGTTCATGGTATTTTTTATTTTAAAATTCATATATTTCCAATTTAAAATATAATCGTCTCTTATCCCCATAAAGCGTCTCAAAGAAGAATCCTTAAGTGTAGAACATAATAGTTTTAATTTCTGAGCATCATTAACGTAATTATAACTCTTAGACAAAATATCAAATTCAAACAGAAATGAGTCTGGGTCCTCAGTCACTAACCCATGAAAACGAGGTAGGGTTAATGAAGAGATATTTTTCATGTTAATATTAGGAGTTAAATCTAACATTGGAAACCCAAAGGTGATTTCCATCTCATCATTAATAGCATTTCTACCACCTTCATTCGAACCTCTCTCTTCATCTCCCATGTTTTCCAAACGAGATGAAGATGGAGATTCTACTACTGAACTTGCATTTTTTTCTTCTATTCTCGTTGGGACAACCTCAGGTTCAAATTGTAATATCCAAGTTTCTCTTGCACCTTCACGAAATTTGAGAATGTCTTTTGGTACCACGAACTGATTATTTGCAGTAGTTTATGTATCTTCTTTTCCTTTATTCACAGTATTTTCTGATTGTGAGTTTATCAAATTAGGAAGATTACTTCCTTCACTTTGAAGGTTCCCTAGAAAACCGATACCTTGGTTAGTAACGGGATTTTCGGAAGTAATCGAATATTTATCATACAAAATTTTAACGTGAAAAAAAAATTGTAATTTACCCTTAGGTCTACTCATAAGAAAAATTAAAAGGAATACTAGATTTGGAGAGACCTTGCTAAAATAGATTAGCAGGTTCTGACCTATCATCTTACTATCTCTATTCCACCAAGCTTGAAAAATATCTAAACATACCAAAAAAAAATTTGAAGACTAAACCTATTTTTACCTTTTTGCAACTCTGTGACAATGGAGCCAAAATTGTAATCCAATATTATGTTTTCTTATATAAATCTTTCTTGATCTTTTAACTGTTAACCTAGGAATGTAAAATTATATTTGCAAACAATATTTGTACAAACAAAATATCTATAGTGCATGAATCTATTATTCTAGAGATTAAGTTAAGCTATTCAAACCTAGTTACCAAAAAACA
>LPNX010247280.1:16497-51786 GCA_001517045.1 Pseudotsuga menziesii
ATTTTTGAAAGACCGTTCATAACCTTCAAGTTCATTATCAACAATACAGCAGAGAGAAGATTTGTTTTGGAGCCTTCATAAAGGGGTTCATATGCCTTATTGAGAAGAGGTATATCGTGAACATCATCAAAGTCATCATCAGTTTCATTATCAATGTCATCGTCATCATCCATTATAACATTAAATGAATCATGGATCAATGTATTTGTACCATCATCTTCAATTACGTTATCGGTATGATCATCTTGTTCAATATGATCATTCACTTGTTCTCCATTAAACATACATGCTCCATGATCCTGATCCTGAACTTGTGCTGAAATAACTTCCTCTGGACAATATGATGTAGGGTGTCTTTCCTTTAATATAAATACATATCAATAGATAAACATTAATATATGAAAAATAAAAATAATACATACAATTACCAAAACAAAGAATATAATAAACTTTATAATGCTAAACCTGCAAATGGACGATACTCGTTCCCCCCCTCAGCGTGTCCATGTTCCCTGCAATGTTTTGTGGCTGTTGATATCAATATTCTTCTCCTCTTAAATCCCCTGCATTTAGTACACGGACAATAACATTTGCCATCACCCCTTCGTTGACCATAGCCTAGCAAGCAATCGTCGGTTGTCTTCATTTGGATCCGGAATATTTCTATTTGACATTTGTCACAAACCATTAGAGGAAATTTCAGCTCAAAATGGGCCTCCTAAGGAAAATTCATAAAATAATATTTATTAATTTTGGAGAAAGAAAAGAAAAAACTACTTTTTTGTTCGTATTTTCGACATATATCCCTGTGTTTTTACTCAAATTTTGATCGGAAGATATCATTGAATGCAAAATTAAATTTTGCATCCAACAAGTACCCACTCGACATACTTTTGATGGGCCTGCTACCCCAAAAACAAGAAATACTTGAAAAAATGTGATGATGACATCATCATCACATTTTTTCAGGTATTTCTTATTTTTGGGGTAGCAGGGCCCATCAAAAGTATGCCGAGTGGGTACTCGTTGGATGCGTAATTTATTTCCTCAACCAACGAGCTCTCCTGATCAAAATTTGAGTAAAAACACAGGGAGATATGTCGAAAATACAAACAAAAAAAGTAGTTTTTTTTATGATACCTATCCCCAAATTTATATTAAATTTTTTCTAAGAGGTGCTCCCTTTTTGAATTTTAAAGCATTTTGATTGGCTAATACATGATGACATGGAATTTGTATTATTTTTGGAAGGCCCATTTTCAATTGAAATTTCCTCTAATGTTCGTGAATGAATATAACCGATTGTCTTAAAAAATCAAGTTCCACGCATCAACATTTTGTCAAACGGAGAGAATTCGAAGAATAAAAAATTCCCAGCAAACTGTCTGTCAAAGAAAAAAAAATTCCTACAAACTCTTGAAAACATCCGTCAAGGAACAAATAATTTTCACAAATCGTTCGTCGAGGAACAAATAATTTCACAAATCGTCCTTCACTTCTACAACAAACATGTCGAAATGTTTAAAAAAATTTATATGTATAATGGCCCGACGTCGAATATTCGACACCTTGAACATAGTTACCGTTGAAAATATGGAACCAAAAATTTCAAATATTTCAAACCTTACATTATTGTTTTTTTTAAACATACACAAACCGTTGAAAATCCAACACTAATGGGTCGAAAAACCGACACTCTTGAGTCAGATATGTGACACTTTTGGGTCGACATATCGTCGGAAATTCAACACTAGGCCGTCGAATATTTGACACTTCAGGGTCGGATATTTGACACTAGGTTGTTGAATATCCAACACTTCAAGGTCGGATATTCGACACTATGGTGAGTCAGATATTCGACACCTGAAGTGTCAGATATTCAACGGCGCTATTAAACTTTCCTGGTCATCCTTCTTTCAATGATTGTTGTTTGACACATCCGTACGAAATGTTGGATGACGTCGGATTTCAGGTTCAAATCCTATTGTGAAATCATTTTGACAATAATCTATCCACTGGAATTCTACATCCTTTGTAAGCAATTTAAACATTGGTGCAGCTATTTTAGTGAAATTTTCAATAAAGCGACGGTAATAGCCTACATGACCAAGAAATCTTGTTACCTCTTTTTGAGTTTTTGGAGAGGGAAGGCCAACAATTACTTCGATCTTAGCAGGATCTACCTTAATTCCTTGGGAGGAAACATGGTTTCCTAAAACTATACCTTCTATTAGTAACATTTCACATTTTTCATGACTAAGGGCTAAATTCGTTTCTTGACATCGGATCAGGAACTTCTCAAGGTTGTCAAGAGCTTCTTGAAAGGTATTACCATAGGTCATAAAATCATCCATGTATACCTCCACACAGTCATGTATAATATCAGAAAAAATTCCTAATACTGCTCGTTGAAAAGTGGCAAGTGAAATACATAGGCCAAATGGAAAAACTATATAAGCGTATGTTCCCCAAGGCCATGTAAAAGTGGTCTTGTCTTGATCTTCAGGCACTATTAAAATATGGTTGCAACCACTATATCCATCAAGAAAGGAAAAATACTTTTTACCTGACAGGGTATCTAGCACTTGATCAATAAAAGGTAAAGGAAAGTAGTCTTTTAAATGTGCCTTTGTTTGGCTCCCTAAAATCAACACAAATGTATCATTTCCCTGTGACTTTATTTGGGACTACCACTAAAGGAGAAACCCATTTACTATCATAGATAGGATAGATGAAACCAGCAGTGAGGAGTTTTTGTAATTATTCTTTTACTATATCCTTTAGAGTAGTATTCATCCTCCTCTGCAGCTTCCTTACAAGTGAAATGTTTGGATCCATATAAATATGGTGACTAAAAGTGTCAGGGTGTATACCCTTCATATCGGTGCATTCCCATACAAATTCTCCAGCTTGTTTTTTAAGAACTTTAAGCAGTTGTGCTTGTTGGTTTTCACTTAACCCTGTGTTTATATGTAGAAATTTCTCAGGGCCAACCTCACAAGGTATGGTATAGGGTCCTGTATGCTATTCAATCATGAAGACACAAGGTGTCTTCATAAACATTGAGAGAGCCATATTCTCTTGAAACTCATCTCCAAAAATCTAATCGAATTGAGAAAAAGACTAAGGAAAATCTGTACAAGTTGTTGATGAAACAAACTAGTTTAATACATTCTCAATGGTCTACTCCTGAAGTGCCTAGGAGAAATAACTAGGGAGGGAGAGGTCATCAAAGTCTTCATCCCTGAAAGAATAATTTAACCACCATGATTTTTTAGTTATTGGTTGTGTCGGGGGGTATAAAATAAGTCTCTATGTAGACAACCCATTGGAAATGGTCATCTCTCCATCCCTACATCCTATAAAATCATTTGCAATAGCTAACCATGGTCTTCCCAAGATACTAGGATTCCCTTTAGAAGGAGCCTTTGATTATATGACCATAAAGTCAATAGGGTATTCCCATGAGGCTACTGATACGATAATGTCATCCAAGACTCCAGCAGTTTTTACCGTAGTATGGTCTGCTAGTTCGAGGATGGAAGGGGTAGGTCGAAGAAATTGACCTAATTGTAAAACTTCTAAGACTGCGGTGGTCATCATGTTGATGGAAGATCCTAATTCGATTAATTTATTTTCTATGGTGGTGTTGTTTATAATTATAGTCACTATTGGGGCTCTTGGATTTGTATATTTTGCAATCTGAAACTGATATGTCATACATTCAGACATCTCTCCTATAACATGAATGGTGAGAGGGTCCTTTTTCTTCTTCCTTGGGCGTTTAATGCATAGTTCCTTTATTACCTTGCTATAGATTGGTATCTCCTTAATAGCTTGTAATAGAGGAATTTGGACACATATATTCTTTAATTCATTCAAAATGTCATACTCCAGATGAACTACAGGTTTTTCTACCACTAGTCTTTCCATGAATGGAGGAACTCTTTGCTCCTGAATAGTTTCTTGCGGAGGATGGGTGTGTACTGGAATCTTCGGGATGTTTACATCCTCCAAAATGATACCATTCATGGGTTCATTTGAATTCTCTTCTTCTTCATTTGCTTCATGAATGATGACTAATGACTTGGTTTTGTCATTCACAACTCTTCCAAATTGTAATTGAATCTCATGTACAAGTACAGTCGAAATAAGGTATGATAGAAGAGTTTGCAACTCAATGTTGTTAAGAGCTTGAGTTGGTTTATTATTTGGGTTAGGTATCAATTGTGCAATAATAATGTCAGTCGAGGAGGGTTTTTGTTCTGGAAGTGATGAGGTTGTTGTGTGATGAAAGGAACTAGAGGTACAAATCCAGGTGAAATTTGCTAGAAATTTGTTTGGTGCTGAGGATAAGGATGATTAGGTGCAGGGACAGGTTGTGACTGAGGGTATGGTTTTCATATCCACCCTTGTAACCAATATTGTTTCTATGGAAATTGAGGAGGGGGGTACTGGGCCAATTCTGCAAACTTGAATTGTTCCATTGTTGAGGTGGTTGATATGGAGGATAATAGAGTGGAGGTTGTGGTGGAAAGTTATGATATGATGGTTGGTCTCTAGGTTTCCAAGGAGGCCTCCTAGATGTTTTAGCTACATCCCCACTCTTATATATGGCTTGCAACCCAGGAAAGGATGGGCAGTTATCTATTGGATTCTCTTCTATACAAATGTGACATATGGAGATGTTGTTTAATGGACATTCCCTTTGGGGATGTTTGGTCCTACATCTTGGACAAAAAATGATTATTGTTGCTTGTTCTTCATCCTACCTTTTCTTGG
This sequence comes from Pseudotsuga menziesii, assembly GCA_001517045.1. NCBI lineage: Eukaryota > Viridiplantae > Streptophyta > Pinopsida > Pinales > Pinaceae > Pseudotsuga > Pseudotsuga menziesii. Next base: position 21,280 of record LPNX010247280.1, read on the forward strand.
CTTGTAAAGCATCTAGTTGAGAACCCATTGCTTCTAAGATATCCATCTTGAAATTATCCAATAGGTTTCCTAACTCTACCCTTGTAACTCCACCTGAACTGGGAATGTTTCCTCTTACATTTCTACTATAAGGCTCTCAAAAGTTTTTCCCAGCTTTCCCCCTACTTCTAAAATATTTTTTACACATCTCACCGATTTGTGAAAAGGTTTTATAAGAAATATCACCAGCTGCCATGATATTAAGACTTTCTAACAAGTCCTCAGAGATCCCTTTAAGGAAAAGTGTACATACTGCATCTTCTCGGAGGTCACTATATTTTGATTTATGTAATGTATAAACGAACCTCTCGAGATAATCCTCCAGGATTTCGTCTTCAAGTTGTTGTATCTTGAATATATCATGTCAAGAGTCCTTAGGTTTGCAATACTCTTGATATTTTCACAAGAATGAGGTTTCATATCATCCCAAGTCCTGATAGTGGATTCACCTAATCCTATGAACCATCTCAAGGGGGGATATTTTAGTGTAGCAGGAAAGAGTTTTAGTTTGTGAGAATCTTGTAGATAATTATAGGAATGTGTCTGGGTCCTCATTACTTTTTCCATAGAAAGTAGGTAAGGAGGAACGAGGGATTTTTTTCATAGTTACATCCTGTATAGTGTCTAAAATAGGGAACCCGAAGGTAGCCTTAGTTTGTTTTTCCCCTTATCCTTCATCATTTATAAATTCATCATCATATTTGTTCTCTCCCCGTCTCTCCATATAGGCTGGGTTTTTAACGTAAATATACCTAGGAGGCTCCTTTCAAGGTGATAATGGGGCGTCCCAACGTTCTTTTTTGAGAGAGATCTTCCTCTGATCAACCGTGTTTTTATTGAATCCTAGAGGGATAGTAGCTTCTACCATGGATGTTTCAATTTGTGAGATAACTGGATCTATGGAGTTTCCAAAGAGATATTTTACCTGGGTAGTATCAACAAATTCAACGAAATTCATATCTCCTACTAGTGAAAAAGTTGTATTATTTGGATTCAAGACTAGTGGAGGGTTAGAGGTTCCTAGTGGCTGATCCTCTTGAACTTCCTCGAAAATGAGGTCCTTAGGACCTCCTGCCAAGGTTCCTTCTCCTTCTATGGCCTCCCCAGTAAGATCTCCTAAGATAATCTCCTTAGTTTTTTGGGTAGAACTACTTCCTACAAGCGTCTTTCGATACCTTTCTCCTGATTTAGTGGTTGGGGTATTACATCCCCTGTAACAGTTAGTATGAATTTGAATAATTTTTCATGTCTTAACAAATCTACCCTGAGGATATCTAAGTCTGCTCATGAAAAACTTTAAACTAAAGAAAAACCTATGCTACTACTAAGTCTTACCTCTCGTCTTACCACTCCCCCACCACCAGCCTATTACTAAGCTTCATAAAGAAGTCTATCTATTCTACCTTACAGAACAACTCCCCAGCAACGGCGCCAAAATGTTGGGTGTTATATCATCTAGATTAATTCACCTAATATTTAATTATTGACCAGGGTTGGTAGGCTTAGAGTTGACACAAAATATATGCGAAGGTAGAGGGATTCATATGGTGTCGTGGAAATATTTTAACAAACAAAAGATCAAAAGATCTTTCAAAATGAAAAACCGAGTCAAACTCCTAAGAATTCAACTATTAGGGTAATTGAACCGGAACAGAATAATAATCCAAAAATTGATAATTTATTTCATAAGCAAATAACTTTAAACTGAAAAGATACTACCAACAACTAACTTTTCAAATGGGAAACTACGATGCAAGGAAGGCCTAATTCATAAATAAGTAGAAAACTTAATAAAGGAAACAAGTAGAAAACTTAATAAAAGAAATAAGTAGAAAACTTAATAAAATAAATAAGTAGAAAACTTAATAAAAGAAACAAGTAGAAAACTTAATAAGAATGTCTTTAGATTCGATCTTACAAGTTTCTTTCGGTAATCACACAATGAAAAAGCAACATCCTACAACGTACTAGTATATTTTCCTGAGGATAACACATCTAATACTACGTTTTACATGCAAACAAATAAATCAATCCAAACGCATGAGCACAAAACAGTACAACAATAAAAGGAATTAGAAACAAGCTCAAGAAACAACACATAACATAGCTCAAAACATGTTCAAGGTGAAAAAAGATAGGAATAAGGATAAAAATTTTAATAAATAATCTAAAACAGTCTAACTTTAACTTTAATGATAAATAGAACTATTATCTAACTATTACAGTCAAATAATACTTCAAATACTAAAGAAACAGAACTTAAAACAATTTCGAAACACATTAAAAACACTAAAAACGAAATGATGGGCTGAATGACAGACTGGAATGCAAGTCTGAAAGGGGTCACTGAATGACAGACTGGAATGCAAGTCTGAAAGGGGTGACTGAATGACAGTTCAAACAAGTTGTCTAAATGATAGTCTGCACAATTAAAATAACAGAAAATAACCTAAATGGTCTAATCATCAGCTGAATTTATGCACATGTAAATACAACGCGGAAAGGCAGTAAATAATCCTGCTTATTAATCAAATTTGATAGTGAAATAAACTTAAACAAATTCATAAAAATAAATCATTGCGTATTAAAAAACAATATTGAACTTTAGCTTGAATGAATTTATAACAGAAATGAAATAAACAGAATTGAATCTATTCTAACAAAAGAAACCTATTCTATCTACTTGCAAATAAACTGAATAGTAAAGCTGGAAATGAAATTACTGAAAGTAAATTGAAAGCAAACTATGCGTGCAACTAGCTATTTAATCTTCAAAAATAAAATACATTACAGGAAACAAATGAAATAAATGTTTACAATAAAATAACAAAAACAAACTAGAAATTAAACTAACTACAAAAATAAGAAAGGTAATGAAACTACAAGAAAAGAAACCTCTGGTTGATGAGGGGCCCTCTCAACAATCAGGGGTGGTTCCTAGCTAATGCTTACTCGAATGCAATCATAAACAGCAGAGCATACAACTTCTATTAAAAATATCAAACAAAAGTATAGAGTTCTTCTCTTCAAAAACGACTGTCTAAATAATGAAATGATCAACTCTTTAGCTCTATGCATGGATGCATTTATATACAATGTTTACAGGGATGAGCAAGTCAACCATTACTGCAATCGACTGATCAAATGCCAACGCATAGCACTATTCCTTATTTAGCACGAATGGATTTCTTTAAAGTTCATGATGTGGCATACAACTCCTTCTTTAGCGCAGCTGGTGGAGTGGTGTTGGATAGAGGAGAGCACGCTGGTGATTCTTCTAGAATGTAGGTTATTGCATCACCCAAATGCATAGACTAGTGGTGTGGTGTCGAGAAGAGGCAGTGTGATGGCGAGTCTTCTAGAACGAGAGCCATGCTATCACCCATACGTGTGGACGATAAATAGTTTGCAAAACTATTTCATGCTTTAACACTTGGAATGTGTCTTCAACAGCGTGCAGTCTGGTTAGCGATCTGGATGGTAAGCTGAATAGTGAGCTGGATATGTTCTACGCATATCTAGCTGAATGCATTGTTTGTTTCTTGGTGCGCTAAGGTTTGCAAAATCGATCATGTGCTAACATTTTAATGCCTGGAAACCTGCCAACAAATATCATGCAGTCTAATCAGCGAGCTGGATGGTAAGTTGGACATGCTACGTGCATATTTGGCTGAATGTGTGTCTATTTGTTAATTTGTCCAAAATACTATATACCCTGCAAACAAATATGCACATAAATTAATATATCAAATGCACTTCAAACAATGTCAATTTTAATCAATAAAATCCTAAAATGATAATAATAAACAGATTTTACATAAACCTTAAATTCATTCATACCTAGGGTTGAATAGTGAGTTGCGTGACATAAAATATGCAAAAATATGACAAAACGTATGTTTAAATGAGTAATTTAACTGTCAAAATTGATGACAAATCTGGGATCAACATTGACCAAATACATCAACGAACCAATGAGCAAACAAAACAAAGTAGGATCCACCAAATCTCCCTCAGAAGAATGAAGCTTCTTCTAGTTGGTGAATATGGGTGTAGACATAGGTCTATAGTCCTCCATTTGAAATATCCTCAGAACATATGCAACATATTTTCCTTTCCCTAGGAAAACATGTCCATCATCCTGCCATACCTCCATGCCTAGATAGTCGTGCATCAACCGAAGTTCAGTCATATGAAACTCCAAAGCAAGATCCTTCTTGCAAGCTTCAATCAGATGCTCCCATCCTTTAATGAATAAGTCATCAACATATAGTAGAAGAATGAGTGGAACACCTCCAACCACAATGTAGTAAAGGTTGGGATCCACCTCACTCTTCTTGTTATAGCTAATTTTACCACACATTGTTGATTACATATTTACAACCTTCCTTGTCCCTCTGCAGACTCTTTAGACCCCATTGTTATCAACCCAAATGGAACTTCTCTGTCCGATTTCCGACACTTCATATGTCGGCGCACAAAAGGACATTTATGGATTGAAGGTTGCCTAAAACACTATAGATGGGAATGACATGAGATGCATTCACTATCCACCTAGCTTGCCATTTTTACCTTTTTACATTTTGATTTATGTACGCGACTCTTTCCACAGCAACTCGCATACATACACGACTATCTCCACAGCATATCGCATACTGTACATGAGTATTGTCATTGCAACCTGCGTACAGATCTGTACGTGGATTTCCCTTATAGAAACTCATGAGTCATACACGGATTGCTAGTATCAACACTCGCGTACATCTTCATTTGACATTAAAAATAATAAAACGCGATTAATGGAGATTTGTTAAGCCTTAATCATTAACTATCTTAACTGTCTCAACCTCCTCAACCTTCGAAACTGCTCTATTTCCTTAAGTATAAATAGAGGCCTTGGGGAGGGCATTAATCAATCATACTGGGAGATAAAATTTATGCTGGTGGTATCTATTCACAAGTCTTTGGAGCAGTAGAACTCAGAATCCTTTGGTTGCTTGAGGATTCCTTGTTTCAGGCGTTGGGTTGTACACTTATCTCATTCACTATTGTTAATAAAGAGAATCCTTCTTCCAACTTTGTGTTGAGTCCCTTTCATGTGTCATGGTTTGATGAATACTTATGATTGAGCACTCTATATATTGTTTATCTAACTTGTCATATATACATGCATAAGTTTGTACTTGGAGGATTTGCTCTTTGCAGGTGAAGGAGGTGCATCCCTGAAAGCTTTGGAGAAGAAGCAAAGCAGGAGAAGCAAAGCTTGGATCAACCGTCGTTAATCGGGTGAGTCCATTATATCTTCCTATTTCCTTTCTGTACTTTAAAGCTGATAGTCTGCAAGTTTTAAGAGTATGTTGGTAACCCCAGACTCTCAGTTATAAGGGTGTTTATTCCTAAACAACACCCATAATATGATATTATACTTTTATGTTTCCAAGTTCATCCTTAAAAACCCATGTTTATTGTTGCACGCGAATTTTAAACCCATAGTCGCGTGTACACGTGACTTTTGACCTCAAACCCGCATACATCGGGATGTGTGCATAAAGCCAAACAATTTTGGATTTTTCCTTGGATGAGTCCGAAGATCCTGACTCTTGTCCTTCCATATTCCTTGAGATCGCTCAGATTCGACCCTCCATTAACCCTTTGGAGTGCGATATAAGGATTCACTTTGATACATTGAGGAGGAGGAGTTGAAGAGCAACGAAACTATAGTCCGTTGTTGCAATAGCTTGCATATACTTGATTCTACATCCCTTTGTCCCTTTGGAGCACTTTGTGTTCTTCTCAAACTTGCCTTTTATTGTGAGCTTGCTATCAAGAGATGGAGTATTGAGGTGGTGGAGGACTCGGTTTCTCTGTTTCATAGACGTACTGACAAAGGTTGTCACTTATGTAATCTCTGATTTGATTAATAGAAATATCTTTTCCTGTCCAATAATGTGCATTTGAAAGTAAATGTTGAATCCATGTATATGTTTAATTACTTATAAATTGTTGATTATATATGCTAGAGTATATCTAACACCATATTATATAGCATGCTTGTCTTGTTTGTTGTTGTTGAGAGCAAATTGTTAGCGCAAGTGGGATTGGAAAAAGCTCAACACAGATCTACTGCAACCGTTTGAAATAAGGTATGATTCAAGGTCCCTTAGTCTTACATGTTTGGTTTCTCTTGCATATTGGGAAAGTATTGATTTCTCATGTCTATCTATCTATTGTGGTACACCCCAAGCCATAGGAAGTTTCTCTTTGTAACAGAATTGGCGACCATACTGGGGAGGTTCCTAGTTGTTTCTCTTTGGGGTTTTTGGCATTCAATGTACTTGAATTGCTCTGATTTCTCTGTTTCTGTGTCAGGTCAGGGGGCATGTTTTCCCAGTAGGGTCCTAAAGGAGTAAATTTTGTCTTATCTTGTCTGTTTGCCCTATTTTTCTTCCTTTTTCTTCTTGTACGCGGGTTTAGCTTTCACAGTCGCATATACACATGGGTTTTCCTTGAACAGTCGCGTATGTACGTTGGTTTACTGAGAACAGTCATGTATGCCTTGATTTTGAGCCTTAGTGGGGGGATTAAATGTTGCTGGGTGAGTTTGGATGATTTTTTAGTATTCTTGGATGCTTCTGGAGTCTGTATACACCCTCTGTTTCTGACTAGAGACTGCTTTTAGTTTGATTTTTTTGAAATGTTCTTGTCATTCATTTTCTACTTTTTGTTTTGGGATTAGTGTGTTAGGTCTCTTTTACCTTGGTGATTTGATTGACTGTTGTTTGTGAGTGGTTGTAGAGTTTGAGGGTTGTATAGTCATATTTTTGCTTTCATATCTCATTTAATTCAAAAATACAAAAATATTTTTCTTTTTTCATAGATATGCATTGCTTGCATTTTACATTGGCACGATACTTGAATTAGGTTTGCTTCATGAATTATAGTCGTATTTTAATATAGGAATGATTGCACTTACATTTGAAGGAAAAATATTTCATTTCATTTAGTGGCATACCCTGTTTTTCATTCTACAAGATTGAACTTGGCATTGCTTGTTAGGTGTGCATATTTACTTTATTGATGAGTCATAACTTTATAAGTTGCACGACCATTTCCCTTTGAGTAATCACATCCAAATAAAATTAACTCTTAATAAAATGTATTACACTCTTTTATTTTTAGGGTGCATCAACAAGAATAGGTTTTAGGGTCTTGGAATAGTTCATTATGAGTTAATTCCCCAAGAACACTAAACAAAACAATGAGGTGTCTATCCAGGTGAGAGTGTGAAACCCTTGGTATAATTAGTGTTTCTCGGGACGCTCCTCTTACACAGGAGTTAAGCATGAGGCAGTGCATGTGATAGTGATTGGGATGACCCCTGGTCACTTTCTGTGAGCACCGAAGATATTTCTAGGATCGCATTCCTATATTGGGGCCTTTGAGGTACGATTGGTGCACCCCTAGGGTACCAGTTTGTGCTTTCAGGCTTTGAGATTTGCTACCCTTCCCATACGATCGATCCCACCTGCAACTGTCGACCTGAGCATTAGTTATATTGAGGTGACCTTAAATGCATTACCTTGGTTATCGAGGGGGTATTTGTAGAGGTTATTCTGCAGGTGTCTTAGTGAAGTAGGGGTCAGACAGCACAGTCATTATATGCATTGAAGCTGAGGGCCACTATAATTGGTTAGAAACCTCCACTTGTTGTGTATGGGAGTCTCAAGCCTCTCCTAGGAGAGACATACCTGCTTCATTTGGGATCTCATATATCCTACCCTTGGTTTGCTTGCTTTTTAGATGTATTTTTTTCTTAGGTGTATGCTTCGTGCACACTAGATTGCTTTGGGTTGCGTAGTTAGATCGAGTCTTTTTATTTGTTGAGTCATTATGGATTCAGGTGTGGCTCCCCATTTCTCTTGTCATTTAGCAGGTCTTTCACCTTCTACTTCTCCTCCTCCCTTGGGGGAGAGAGCCAGAAATTCTAGGCAGACTAGTCGTCACTTTGATTCACACAGAGATATCACCTTGAGTCATCATGAGTCTGAGGTCCTGGAGCTTCCCCCTTCCCCACCTCCAGGGATGAAAGTTGAACCTTCAATCATATATGGGACTCTACCTGAGTCTGGTCCTTATGGGGATGAACCATCATAAGAAGAGCCTTTACAGTTTCATGATTACATTAGCTTTGACCCCCCATATGGTTTATACTATCTGGGTGAAGGGACTCACCATGCACCCACCAGCACTAGCCACATTATGTATGGCATGCCTGATATTCCTGAGACCGGTCCGACACCTCATGTTAAATCAGTTGGTGACCCTGGTACTGCACCTAGGGGCACTTCCATTCCTTTCCATGCGGAGAGGTTTGGTAATAGTAGTCACATTGCACCATCCACTCTAGCAGTGGAAATTCCTTCACACACACAGCCCAGACCTAGCACTATTGTTCCTATTCGAGGACCTCAGCCAATACATGTGAATATTGGGGTTACAAGCTATATTCCTTCACATATTCCATCATCTTCTCAACCTATTCCTTCAAATGCCTTTTTGACGCATCCTCTTCCTAACTCTAGTGGTCCTTCGAGTCGGAGTTCTACTGTAAGCCATGTTCGTCCTACGTCTGCTAACACCATAGTGTCACAAGGCCACGTGCCTCCTTATGTGTCAGCAAGTCATGTACCTACCTTTGGATCATCTCATGGAGTATCTCGTGGACCATCTCATGGGCCAACTCATGGAGCTTCCTATATACCTACCTCTAGACCATCTCATGGAACATCTCGTGGACCATCTTATGGTCCAGCCTATGGAGCTTCCCATGGACCTTCTTATGGACCGTATTACAGAAAAAAAAAATATCAACCATATGGGTATGGGTATCAATAATCCACTTACTCTCCTAACTATGGCTTTGCAACACCTCAGCCTCAAGGTACTTCACATTACAATGCTTCCATGCATCCCTTCATGGGTCAAATGGGAGGAGGTTATTATCCCACTGGCCAAGGCCATGGTGTGTATAGAAATCAACCTTATCTGAACCAGTCCTATCAGGTAGCGTGGCATAGACTGACTCAACCTAGGCTCCCTTTCCTTGCAACCTTGAACCTACTTGATTTGTCGAGATTGAAGAATGATCCTGTGTCTCATGATCCGGCATGGTCGGCTGTCCCTACCAAGATTCCTTTGGACATTCCCAAGCTTGAAGGTAAGGCTGGTGAAGATCCTGGTGAGCATGTCACAACCTTCCACCTTTGGTGCTCTTCTAATTCTTTAACCGATGATTCCATCCGTTTGAGGTTATTTCAACACACCCTCATGGGTCCTGTAGTGAAATGGTATATAGAGTTATTGGGGGGTACCTATACTATGTTTGATGACCTTGCCCTGACTTTTCTTAATCACTTCCAGCTACCCATATGTTATGACGTCGGTACCGAACTCTTGTCGAATTTCTGGCAATACAAAGCCACGCATATTTCAGATCATATTCAAGAGTGGCATAGACAGAAACAATTAATTAAAGCCTTTATACCACCAGAGTTTCTTCTAGAGTGGGTCCTCAAGTCATTGTTACCTTATATCGCGAAGTATATTTCCACATTCGGAGTTCAAAATGAGGACCAAGCTATTTTTAGGGCTCAAGAGTTGGATTTGATATATGCTCAGTCCAAAATCTTGTATGAGATTATACTGAATGCTCCAAGATCCAATTTCGACCCCAAGATTAAACCTGGGCCACATGTCGATGGTATTGTTGGCTCCACAAGTACCAAACCTGCAGACTCGGTTACAAAACAAGTGAGCTAGTTATCACTTAACCATCCTGCGTCGATACAAGCCATGGCTTTGTCTCATCCTACCCAATTGGTGAGTGCTTTCAGTGCAATCGTCGAACCCAAAAGGAAACCAGCATCCTGGAAGGAACAAAAAGAAAGGAAAAAATAATCGTGATGGTGGGAATAAAAATGAAAATGGTAATAATAATGACAAGAACACGAACAATGCTGGGGGGGACAAGCATCCTAAGCGTAAGGTGAAATTTCCTTGTAATTTGTGTAAGGATGATCACCTCACTCACTTGTGCCCTCATATGGAGGATGCCTCAAATTTCATAGCACAGGGCCCAGCTGTGTTTACTAATCCTTTACCTAATAATCAAAATATGAACTCAAGGATCGTTAATCCTGGTAGTGCTTCTAGTGGGACTCCAAACCCATCAGATGTCGCTAGTGGTCATGGCTGCATCAACATGGTGAATGCTACAAATGTTGTGACTAGTGTGAAAGAATATGGTTCGTCACAATATTACCTTGGGAAAGAACCTGCTCCACCTAAGAGCTCTTTGTGAATTGAAAATCCTACGAGTAAGCCTGAAGCTCCACCTCGCATTCCTAAGGGATTCTTGAAGTGCTCGGGGAACAATCCTAATGCTCGAGGCACCCAAAACTATTCAATTGTTGAGGATTTGGGCCAGACTCTTTGTGTGATGTTTGCATTAGAAGTGCTTCAGAATTGTCCTTCGCAAAGAAAGGCCTTGTTGTCTGCTCTTGGGGTTGGTGATGATAGCTCTCCTTCCATGATCAAATTTGAAACTCATGGAATCCAGTCTCGCTTGCCTTACTACCTGTCTCTTTTGATTCATGTAGAGTGTCTCAAAAACACCATCATGCGTACTGTGATTGATGAAGGTGTTGTCACTTCCGTGATGTCTTTGGCTTGTTGGAAGGGCTTAGGTTCTCCCACGTTGTCTCAGTCTGCCAACATGTTGATTTATTTCAATGGAATATCATTTCAAGTGCACGATATACTTCCTTCTCTAGAGGTACAATTGGGAGGGAATATTGTTGCGATCAAGGTCAAGGTGGTTGATGCGCCCCTTTACTATAATCTTTTACTGGGTAGGAACTGGATGTACAATATGCAAGTTATAGCCTCTTCCCTATTTCAAGTAGTTTTTTTTCCATTTAATGGGAAGATCATTACTATTGATCAAAAATATTTCCATAATCTGAGTGTAAATGCATCATCAGGAGATTCTATCCCAATTATCAATAAGTCTCAGTCGACAATTGAGAATGTGGGTGTGGGTATGTATCCTTCTCTCATGGGAACCTTTAGTTGTCCTGCGCTCGTTCTTTTGATTAAGTCTAGTCTCGGTGAGGCTTCGACCTCATCGAATTCGGTATCCTTTCACACTTCTCATATGGAGGATCCTTGGATTCTTCCTTCACTTATTACTTCAAGTGATAATTCTATGCCATCTGAAACAAATGTGTCATTTCCTACAACATTGGTGGCGTATCAAGAGAATCTTGATCATGTTGTAGAGCCTAGTCCTTCCTCTTCACGGACGGAGGAGGAGGACCCATATGTGTTGTCTGCATGGGAAATAGAGTCATCTCACTCTCAAGACTTCCTTGATGATGTTTTTCCATATGATGAAGCTATTCTTGAGGCCATGTCTAGGCCCAGAAAAACCTTCGGAAGAGTTGCACCATAGATCGTATTTCCTTCCTAAGCTTGATCGTTTAGAGTGTGATGACTTTAGGGAGATTCTAAGCGAGAAAGTTGGTATCCCCGTGGTCCCATTTAGCTCTCCTAGTCAGATTGCTGAAAGGAACATGGCTATCTTGTCACTAATGATACCTACCAATATTTCTCGTGATACTGGAAAGATTGTGTACACCGGCTGATTCAAAGAATTTTGACATGTATTCACTTGGTCGGATGATGGAATTCCAGGAATTGTCCCCCACATGGTTGAATGTGGCATTATGGATTGTCCAGATGTTAGACCCGTTCGACTAGTTTATCATGGGGGCATAGCCTTCGTGAATCCTAGAAATGGGCTCTATCTCAAGAAATACTATGCATGATCTTCAGCCAGGGCTTATTTTTGTATATTATTGTACATTTTTGCATTGCATAGTTAGGTTTTCTTGTGGTGATTGGGTTTGTTGATTAGCTTTCATTTGTTATGGTAGATCTCAATGGAGTCTTTCCTTTACATAGGATTCGTTGATGGTGCTAGCCACCACACTCAAAACTCAGCTTCAGCTGCTTGGGTGATATATACTCCTATGGGTCAAGTGTTTTCTTCATGAGGTGTATTTTTATAGCCTTCGTCAAACAATGTTGCTGAATATAGTGTCGTCATTGAGTTATTGCGTGATGCCATTTCGCATGGTGTCCTTTCTCTTGAGCTACATCTTTATTCGTACGTATTTAGTGGTTTCACAACTTAATTGCTTGTATCGTATTAGGGATCCGACATTATTATGAAGATTCTTACATGTTAGATTGCTAGAACGACAATTTAAGAGTATAACATACATTCATGTTCAAAGAAGTTTTAATCAAGTTGCTGATTCATATGCTAACTATGTACTAGACTGGCATATTTTTCACAAACCATTATCATTTCACAAACACATTTTACACATGTAAATAGAATAATAATTGATCATCATAAATATTTTTCATTAAGTTCAAAAAAGTGACGTCATAATACATAAGTGTCATATACAAAATTGGGGCTTCCGAGCCACCAAAATATACTACACGGTCATACAAAAAATATACACCCAGGTCTCTAAACCTAAGGTGGAGGACAGTGCTGATCATGGTAGCACACCACGGCTCTAGCTAGCTGGTGAAACAATCGAACCCATGCCCATGGTTCTCCAACCACCTGGCACTGCATGGCCTCAGGAAATTCCTCGACTTGCACCATGGGAACTCTCTGTGTCAATTGAATGAAGTTCATGTGGATGCTCTGGAGCGTCCGCTCTGCATCCGCACCCATGATATCATCACGTACTTCCCTCCATCGATGATGAGGAAATCCATCTGGTTGTCATGGTCCTACATCTGCATATACATAATAGAGTATCACTATGTGTCATCACACCAAAAACATGTCTTTTGATTTCATATATCAAAAAACAAAAAACAAAAATTTAAATAATTCAAAAATTAAAAGTGGGTTTGGGATTCGTTACCTATGTCTCCATAAGCTGCTCCTAGTGGTAGGTGTGTGTCTGGGTCTCAGCAGAAGTCAATCCTTTCATAGGGATAGTCATTTATGGCAAAGATTTGTCTCTGCCGCCATGGAAAGAACTCTGTTGGGTAGGGTTTAACCACCCGTCCACCTCCCAGTCTACGCATGACATTGGCCCGGCGTCGCTAAGCTAGATATCAGACTCGATGTGGAGCAATGTCTACTCTAGGGCTCATCCCTGGCACCAGCTTAAAAAATAATGTGCTCAGTATGCTACCAAACCCAAAGTTTCGCACCCTGCCCATCTTGCAGTCACTGAGCTGCTATTTCATGTTGTTCAGCAGCGTAGTACTCCAATCATATATTGTAGGCCGCTTACACTCTACTGCATAGAACATCAGTGGCCTTGAGTCCTGGTGGAGTGATGCCAAGCCTATGATCCTGCCTAATTCCAATAGTATGGATTTTAGCCCAGAATCTGAACCACATTTTCAGGATTTGACTCCCAAACTTCTTTGTATCGGGAAGGTAGTACATAGCTATGTAGTCCTCTACAGTCAGCCGCCTCCTGGCCCATGGGATCGGAGGTTCACCACCTCCCCTCGTCGGGACAAACCTGTGATAAAGTATATGTCCTCAACCTCAATGCTGAGTAACATCATATCTATCTGAAAGGTATTAGACTCTGGATCCCAGTAATCTACCAGCAACTGGAGTAGTCTTGGCTTTTCCCTCAAGCTACCAAGGCACCAAAACTTGTATAACTCGCATGCAGCCTAAACAGCTTCCTCAACATCACCATCTTCCCTCTCTCTCCATTCTAACACCATCCTGCACATAAATCATGAATTTTGATCAATATTTTCCCATTAAAACCATGTCCGTGGCCCTATACACGATTTTCTACAAAACAGTTGCATACGTATGCGTATTTCATGGCATTTTCCGCGTATAGTCAGCCCTATACGCGGAAAAATGCCCGATAGTTGCATGGGCCGAAACTCCCAAGTTGGGATGGCCTTAAAAATAATTTGACCATGAAAGTTTAAAATTTTTACATGAAAATGAAGGGGAGGGGCGATGAAATTTACCTAGATCAAACGTGGAGTGATTCTGTCGGATGATGCTGCCAAAATTCACTTATAAAGTTCTGGACTCAAATGCACTATGGTGGGTGAAAATTCAAAATGGTATGAAAATTTTTAATGTTTCACTATTTTATAGAAAATTTTTGAAATTTTTACCCACTTCCTATAGTTTTTTACCGTTTCTGACCGTTTTGGACCGTTTGAACTAATTTGATGTTGTAGGAGCTCGTTTTGAGTGTGGTTTAACCGTGTCTTCGACTCATTCATGCCTATTTCAGGTATTATGTCTAAACTTGCATATAGGTTAGGATTTCAGATCCACTTTCATTTTGCATGGCCTTATGACCGTTTCATCTTAACCCTAGGTATGAACCCATTCCATCTTGTCACAAAACCTTCATGTTGCTTTTGAATGGTAGAGCTTTCCCATACATGGGTACCCTAGTTAGATCTGGTATTGCATTTGGTTCCCATGCTGATATTCCTCCTTTAGGGTGTGATATTCCTTTGTATATTACTACCTGTTAGGATTATTAATCCTCCCTTGTCCAATTTGGTCATATGTCTAAATCAGGAGTTCATCCAGTCTATTTTTAGTCACTAGCACCATAGGGTCCACTTGGTCTGATTGGGGGACATGTTCCAGTTACTAAAGTGTGGGGAACACTAATTGAGGCCTACTACAACTGATTTCACTTGAATGCATCAGTTTGGGAGCCTCCTAGATCAATCCCTACAATTTAGGAGCCACTGGGAGTGTCGACACAAACCTTCAGCAATTGATTTTAGTTAGTGACTAGTCAAGCTAAGTTAGGAGTCAGTTACATTCAGTTCTAGTCCTCTACATTCAGTTAGCACTAGGCTTGCATGGTTGCATGTAGGAGAGGTGCATTTCTCACCTACCACAGTTAGTTAGCCTCAATCAACACTGAAGTAGACACTTGAGTTGTGTTTTAGAACTCTGTTGAACTCCGATAATGGTTTAGACAAGGGCAGTTAACTATTGAGTCCTCTGACAGTGATTTAGACAAGTTCTTAGTTACCTACAGTCAAGTAGAGTCTAATCAATTTGAATTTCCTCATGTGGATTTGAATTGCATGTGGCTATTTAAGCCATTGTACTTCATTGTAATTATTATCTAATTACTCTTTGATTAATGAAAAGCATTCACAGCTGCAAGCCATTTTTGCACTGTTTCATTCTTCAATAACTGAGTAAATTGTGTGATCTATCCTGTGAGTTGTGTGTTTGTCCATATATCTATGTGCTCAATTTAATATGGTATCAAATCCTTGGTGTACAAGTCACTTCTCCTCCTCATATCTCCTACTGGATCATTTTTTAGCAAAAATGCTCCTTCCAACTCTGCACCAAAATTAGAAGGTTTACCACTTAATACCCCAAGTTAAGGAATTGTTGATCAAGCTTTCTTGATAAACTATGTTGGGTGTGATGAAAACCTGAAATGTGCAGGTTGTCGACCTTACGGTACCCCTTTTGTGTTTTTTCAAGTACAACTTCGAATGGCTTCATCAATTATGGATTCATCAGTTCCTCTTCTCACCCTACTCACAAACTATTCAGAATGGAAGATGAAGATGATTGCATCTCTAAAGAGACAAGATCTCTATGATGTGTCTACTGGACTTGGTGAAGATTCCTTTGAGAGAAAGGATGACTGGATAAATGAATGTGATGTAGCTTATGGAACAATGTATATGGCCATTTCTCCTAGTATGCGCTACCTCAAAATGTCTGTTAGAAACCCAAAGGATCTCTGGAAAATATTGGAGAGAACCTTTGGAATGATTGATGAGGATCATAATAGCACTTTGGAGAGCACATCCAGCACCATAAGCATCCCTAATCCAAAAATATCTGCCTTCACTCTCTCTGATGAAGTTGTTCAAGATGAAGAAGAAGCAGAAGCTTCTACATAGTCAATTCGAATTGAAGACAGTCTCCTTGCAGTGACTCCTTCTCCTGATGCTCCAGAAGTTTATGAGATCTCTGATATGTCATATCCTCATATGGCTGAAATAGAAGAAAAAATTCGAATATATTATATTGAAGAAAAATACTGCTGCACTTCCATGCAAACATTCACTGGTGATTTTCCTTTGAATTCTGTGCAAAATTTGAAGAAGAAGAAGAAATATTGTTGCACTTCCATGCAAACATGCACCAAAATTCAGAATTTTGAAGAAGAAGAAAGTTGTGCATCCACCGTCTTGGTTGACCATTTTTTTTTATATGATATGAAACTTATTGGATCTGATATGATATTATTTAGATCTGATATGATATTTCTTGGTTCAGAATTTTAGGTTCATAAGCCTTCAGTACCGCTTGTAGCTGTTCTCATCAATTTTGAGAAGAAACAAGTACCACAAGTCTCCTACAAAACTGCTACTGGGGATTTGATTTCATTTCATAGTTTTGTATCTTTTGTGAACTTATTTAGATTTGATTTAATTTCTGATCTGATATTATTAGGTTCAAATTTTAAAATCCAAGAGCCTTCAATCATGCTTGTAGCTTCTCTCACCAATTCCGGTGTGAAAAATCAAGTACCGCACTTTCTCTTCAAAACTGCGGATGGGGATTTTGTGTTAGTTTCCTCTTATGAGGTTGCTGATATTTCATCATGTGATTCATTATCTATTTCAGAATCTATATCAGAATATGGAGCTCAATCATTCGCTCTCAACAGTCCCAGTGCTTCTCTACCATTGATCACATGCTCATCTCCTCATAGAACTGGTAAAGAGGAATATTTTCTGCATCCACCTAGACACTTGCTCGTAACACTTGGGGATGTTCTTACCACTCATGGTTTGTTGTTCATGGCTGCAACATATTAGTTTCTTGAGTGTTCCTCACATGTTCTGAATCCTCAAGAAGCTTTTCTCACTTATCAGTTGACCTCAGTTGCTCTGCATGGGTCTAGTCTTCATCTGGCAGTTGTCTATATTTCTAATTTAGTTGAGCATATCACTCTTCTTCCAAAGAGGAATATTCCTCCAGACATAATTATGGAGAGGTTCACATGCCAGGCCCTAAGATACCTGTGCACAGAAGAACCAGATTGATCCTAATTCTACCTGCTTAATTAGAGGGGGGGATTTTTTTCCCATGTGGTTTTTCCCCCAACACCTTGTTTTTGAGCAGTTACTTTACTTTACTTGATGTAATGTGTGACCTATGGTCTTAGTTACCAGGGCCCATAGATTTTCCATGTTAGCATTCAGGGGGGTGTTAGGATTATCAATCCTTCCTTGTCCAATTTGGTCATATGTCTAAATCAGGAGCCATGTCTAAATTGGGAGTCGATCCAGTCTATTTTTAGTCACTAACACCATTGGGTCCACTTGGCTTGATTGGGGCACATGTTCTAGTTACTAAAGTGTGGGGACACTAATTAAGGCCTATTGTCACTGATTTCATTTGCATGCATCAATTTCGAAACCTCCTAGATCAATTCCTACAATTTAGGAGCCACTGGGAGTGCCAACACCAACCTTCAGCAGTTGAGTTCAGTTAGTGACTATTCAAGCTAAGTTAGGAGTCAATTAAATTCAGTTCTAGTCCTCTACATTCATTTAGCACTAGTTTTGCATGGTTGCATGCAAGAGAGGGACTTTTATCACCTACCACAGTCATCTAGCCTCAGTCAACACTAAATTAGACACTTGAGTTGTGTTTTAGAACTCCGTTGAACTCCGGTAATGGTTTATACAAGGTCAGTTAACTATTGAGTCCTCTGACAGTGATTTAGACAAGCTCTTAGTTACCTACAGTCAAGTAGAGTCTAATCAATTCGAATTGCATGTGGCTATTCAAGCCATTGTACTTCATTGTAATTATTATCTAATTACTCTTTGATTAATGAAAAGCATTCACAACTGCAAGCCTTTTTTGCACTATTTCATTCTTCAATAACTGAGTAAATTGTGTGATCTATCATGTGAGTTGTGTGTTTGTCCACAGATCTATGTGCTCAATTTAGTACCGCCATGTCTTTGAGCAAGAGCCTCATACTCCTCTTGAACTTTAAGTTGGCCATTCCTGCGAGACTCCCTTGTATATGTCAAGTTGTAATTGCATTATCATGAGTTTTGATTGCCTTGTTGAGCCTTATGTTTGCTTCCTAACTTTTATTATTAGCCATATAGCTTGAGGTTGTCTCATGTCTAGCCAAGCAGAGCCTTTTTACATATATTTTGTAGCTTGATTCCCCATTTTTTACTGGGAGGGGACCTTCCCCTGAGTTTCGTTATCATGCACATATTTCCTTGCATTAAGCATAGGTATGTCCCACTGCTTGGAACTAGTTTGCTTGTCCCCTGACACTCGTCTCCTCCTAGATTTGTAACTATAAAGCACTTTTATTCTTTTTCACGCTTTTCAAAATATCAAAAAAAGTCCAAAAAAAAATCAAAAAACCAAAAATATGGACAGGAAAAGATGTTATCTTTGGCAGCAGTCGAGTCATGTTGCCTTCGAATAGAGCACTATATATCACATCTGTTGGTTGGGTTATTGGTTTGACTTTAGGAGTTGTACTCGTTACTCTGAGTTTATCTCCACTAACTGGTTAAGCTTCCAATCCCCATGGAGCCTCTGTTGATGCCTCATGTGTCACAGATATGTCCCAATTTTCATATCAAGTCCATGCTACCTACCTTTAGTCACCATTCACCTTTATTCTCTTGTTTGAAGGAAGTTTAAGCTTGAGTCGGCCATTCCTTGATTATCTTGACTTTGCATTTCGACCATTACCAGTACTGTTACTGGTTCGTGCATATCTTGTTCGAGTTCTTCCAAATTACACAGCGGGCTGAGTACCTCGTGTTGGTTGATGGGGGATGCCTTAATTCCCTCCATCCAGTGGATTCCATCCCATCAACTTCAAATCATTTATTCTGGGATAGGAGTCTAGAGTCATTTGAGTGCCTTGAGACTTACAATCATCAATGGTAGGTTCTCTCACCATCGACAGTTTTGGGAATACATCAATGTCCCCTTATCGATGGATTCTTCCAAGTGTTAGACCTCAACACATCTATTCACACTTGGTGGATTGCACTATGTACCTTGATTCCCATTTTCATTATCGGTGGGTGATCTTGCTTCTGTTAACGGTATACATCAATGACTGATAATCAGACTATGGACTACTATGTTCAACCTAGACACCTCTATTCTCATAGTAGGACATGTACTCGTAGCGGTTTGTGTAGAAGACCTTCCATCTTGGTGGAATTCCACATATGCTACCTCCTTGATCGTGCCAGTGTTCATGATATTTCAGCTCTCGTGATTTGATTCCAGTGTATGTCAGATATATTCAACCATTATGGAGATTTGATCCATTATATATCTTCAACTTCAATGGAGATCCTAATCCATTGTATGTCTTCATCATGAATATTATGATCTATTATATATTATGCATGGCGATGACCACGCATGTCACATTTTGTATATCATGCCTATTCATGGCCATTGTACTCTTATGTATCCGGTACTGCTATATGTATTTGCAGTCACATGCAGAGATTGATTATTGTACTATACTGATTGATGGTTGGTTCTTCATCATTCCACTTCTGGGATGGATTTTATAATGTATTTCTGCCATCATGTTACCCCACTGACCTCACACATTGGGGGGCATCTTTTATAGCTAATTTTACCACACATGGTTGATCACATATTTATGGCCTTCCCTGTCCTTCTGCAGACTCTTTAGACCCCATGGACTGATATTATACTTTGATGTTTCCAATTGCATGCCTAAAAACCCTTGTTTATTGTTGTACGTGACTTTTAAACCCGTAATCGCGTGTACACGCGACTTTTGACCTTAAACCCGCGTACATTGAGATGTGTGTAGAAATCCAAACAATTTTGTATTTGTCCTTGGATGAGTCCGAAGATCATGGCTCTTGGCCTTCCATATTCCTTGAGATCACTCGGATTCGACCCTCCATTTCTCCTTTGGAGTGCTACATAAGGAACCCCTTGGATACATTGAGGAGGAGTAATTGAAGATCAATGAAACTATAGTCCGTTGTTGCCATAGCTTGCATATACTTGAGTCAGCATCCCTTTGTCCCTTTGGAGAACTTTGTGTTCTTCCCACTTGTGAGCTTGCTATCGAGAGATGGAGGATTGAGGTGGTGGAGTCCCAGGTGGAGGACTCAGTTTCTCCGGTTCGTAGATTTGCCGACAGAGGTTGTCACTTGTGTAATCTCTGATTTAATTAATAGAAATATATTTTCCTATCCAATAATGTGCATTTGAATGTAAATATTGAATCCATGTATATATTTAATTGCTTATACATTGTTGATTATATATGTTAGAGTAGATCTAACACCATATTATATAGCATGCTTGTCTTGTTTGTTGTTGTTGAGAGCAAATTGTTAGCGCAAGCGGGATTGGAAAAATATCAACAGGGATCTACTTCAACCGTCCCAAATAAGGTATGATTCTAGGTCCCTTACTGTTAGATGTTTGGTTTCTCTTGCATATTGGGAAAGTATTTATTTCTCATGTCTAGTTGTCTGTTGTGGTACACCCCAAGCCATAGGAAGTTTCTCTCCATAACACTTCTAAAACCCAATCGAAAATAAATAAGAATCAATCCTCAAGTACCAAGCCCAAGGGGATTGATTCATACCATACAAGGCCTTTTTCATCCTTCATGCATGAGAATCTCTCTCATAAATCTCAAATCCATGTGGTTTCTACAAATCTACCTCCTCCTGTAGAAGACCGTTTAGAAAAGTGGTCTTCAGATCCATTTGATGGATCCTCCAATCCATCTCTGCCACGACGAAGATCACTACTCTGATTGAAGAAAATATGGAATCCTATACAAAGGTCTCATCATAATCAACTCCCTCTATCTGTGAGAACCCACGCGCTAAAAATAGAGCTTAGTACTTCTCTATGCTTCCATTCGCAGCATGCTTGATTTTGTAGAGCCACTTCGAAGTCACAACTGACTTCCCCTCTGGTCTCGGAACCACTTCCCACACCCCATTCTTCATAATGGAATTGTACTCTTCCATCATGGAATCTTTCCAAACCTGGTGTACGAAAGCCTCCTCATAAGTAGTAGGCTCAGACTCACGCAAGCTAGTCACCTATGCCATGTAGCTAGAAAATATCTCAGGTGCATTTCTCTCTCTGACCTCCCTCCTAAGTGGTCCCACATACTCCTCTGCTTCCTTCACAAGCTCCCTAAGCCAATTTGACTTTCTCTTCTTAGAAGAAGCATCATGTGGCAGACCATCCTCTACATCCTCATTAAATGAATGTCTCTCTGAAGAAGTACCAATGGTTTGATATCCTATCCATGGTGAACATGAACCTGAACCATATATATATGAATCACATGAAGGTGTAATCTATGAACCTGTGATCTGTAAACCTGTCCCTATACCAAAATTCCTTGTAGACTGAGTCCCTGAAACTAGTGATCATGTAACTTGTGACCCATTCACTACTGAAACCTGTGACCATGTGCCCTGACTCGCTGTACTTTGTGATTCTATTACCAGTGGAGTACTATGTTTCTCCTCTATATCAGCATCTTGATATCTCTCAAAGGCTTGCTCCTCCTCAAATCTCACCTCCCTCCTCACTGCCATGTTCCTTTGTGCAGGAAGGTAAATTTGGAAAGCCTTCGAAGTCTTGTCATATCCAACAAAAATACCCCTCTCTCTAGTAGCTTCCAACTTTTTCCTCTTCTCAAAAGGGACATGTGAGTATGTAAGGAATCTGAATATGTGGAAGTGGCATATCTCAGGTATCTTCCCGATGAACATCTCCTCATGATTTTTTCACCGCAAGCCATGTTGTGGACTCGTGTTCTACACATAAATAGTTGTGCTATAGGCCTCTTTCCATAGAAAGAAGGAAGAAGCTGATCATGTAGCATGGATCTGTTTGCACCCACTATCAAACGGTTCTTCCTTTAAGCCACTCCATTCTGTTGTGGACTGTAAGAAACTATCAACTACCTCTTGATCCCCTCCTGTCTACAAAACTCATCAAATGCATGGGAATTATACGCACCCCCATTATTTGATCGAAATACCTTGATCTTCTTTCCTATATGGTTATCCACAAGAGATTTGAACTCTTGGAACCGAAGTAATACCTCCTCTGATCTCTTGCTTCTAAGGAAATAAATCCAGTTCTTCCTGGAAAATTCATCGATGAAAGTAATGTAATACTCAAAAATTTTCAATGAGGCAGAAGATATGGGACCACATAAATCTAAATGAATCAACTCAAGGACTCCCACTGATCTTCTTTCATTGCTCAGAAAAGTAGTCTTTATGTACTTTCCCAAAGCACACCCTCTGCATACACCACTCTGGTTTGTACTGAAATATGGAAAAATTTTGGTCATGTCTCGTAGCATCCTCAAATTTGAATGATGAAGGTGGGCCATCCTCCTGTGCCATAACTCACACAACTCACTGCTGCTCTAAGTGTGTCACAGTGCATGATGTGGCTGGAAGAGAAGCTTGTATAGTTTCCCGCATCTGACTCCAATTACATATGAAGTAGATGGACCCTCTGCTTTTGGGAAATATGTAACTTTTTCATCTAGGAGATATACCCCAAAGCTTTTGTCCTCAATCAAGGAAACTGATGCAAGATTCTTATTCAACCAAGGGACATACACGACATCCATCATAAACATAGGCTGCATGGACACTTTGTCAAAGAATATTGTCCCATGCCCAACTGCTCTCTCTACACAAGCACCAGCAAAGAGAGAAAACTCTCTCTCAAATCTAGCAGCATAATCATCAATCTCTATTGAAGTTGTTGTATTTTGTTTCTTCTTGTTGTTGTTTGGGCATTGTCCAGCATAGTGCCCAAACTTCTGACAAGAAAATAATTTCACTTTGCTCATGTCTTTCTTCTCTCCATCCTGCTGCTTGGTTCCACCCTTGGAAACCTTCCTGGACTACTTCTTCTTCCCCTTTTCTTCTAATGCCACATTCTCCTCATCATCTTTGTTGTGAGATGTACTACCATGTACATATCCCCTATGGGTCTCCTCCTATATGAAATCATCTCAAAGATGATCCCATGAAGGCATGTGCTCACGAGCAACCATTGACTCCACAAATACATCCAATGGCTTCGCCACACCATTCAAGGTTGTACGCACCAACTCAGCACTTTGTATCACCTCCGCAATAGCTCCAATCTCATCATGAACCTATGCAATCCCAGTGAGGTAAGTGGTCATATTCTCACCCTTGTTCATGTGAATGCTCTTTAACTTATCCCTTAATACCATTTTATGATTTTCATTGGAACTTTGGTATAGGTTAGTTAAAGTAGTCCACATCTTATGGGTGTGATCTTTACCTAATATGTGCGGAATCACATGATATTTTATTGCATCAAGAAAGATTATCTTGGCCTTTATATCCCTCTTGTTGAATGCGGCCCTATCCACTGCATATGTGGCAACAGTCACTGGATTTGTAATAGTGTTTTTCACTATATCACATAGTTCACTATCATGTAATATCAACACTATTCTAGTCTTTCAAGGACTGAAATTTCCAGCCCCATCCAACCTGTTTTCTATCCTAATACTGGTAGCCATGACTGCAAGAAAGTTCAAGTACCTGTTTTACTCAACACCCTTGTTTTCCCTTATTTCTCCAAATCTGAAATTTCTTCTGTGTGAAATTTTCAGCCTTCAACTCAGCTCTGATACCGTGAAAATTTTCAAGAACCCCAAACCGATTTCAGTTTCATTTCATCATTGTTTAATGCCCAAACCCCAACATTAGCATGTGCATCAAAATTTTTAAAAATATTTTTGAAAACATAAAATACACGAGATTTCTTTCTTCTTTTTGAAAACTGGAAACTATTGCAGCCCTAAATTCTTACTCATAAAATTAAAACCAGCCACACATATAAAAATTTAAACAATCTGATTTTTTGTCAAATTGAGCCAGGAAAAACTCCAAAGGGAAAATCTGTATGAGAAAGGAATTTTATTAAATCTTCAGGAAAAAAATTAATTCTAAACAACAATACTTATCTCCCTGAAACACCTCAAAAAACATGTCAGAACTCCCTGTACAGACTGTCTTTATTTCTGTGTTGTATCACCCACGGGTGTGGATGTACGTACTATTGTATGGCCTCGAAATTCGTGCATGTTTTCCTGCCTCGAAAAACATGCATGTACGAACTATACGGAACAATCTCAAAATCCGTGCCTGTTGCAAAGAATTCTTGGGAAATGTACCATGAAATTTTCTCTTCATGTCTCTGGAAAATTTGCAGAAACTTTGTCTCTCTTTCTCTCTCAAGTTTCGGGAATGAAATCTCTTCAAACACTAGTTTATTCTTATGCTCCTCCTCTCTCAAAATTCTCTCTTGTGAAGGTGAACAATAATACTTAGTTTCTCTTTCCCTCACCCTTTTTGTGTGAGTAACTTCCTCCTCAAATCCAATGGATTGGATTAGATGAGATCCTAGGGTCAAGATCACATCTCACCTTTTTCTCGTTAAAAAACAATTAATGACTTTTATAATATTAAATGTGAGACTTTATTACACACTCATTTTAATAATCTCATTAAAGTCACTTAAGACTTTATTACTCACTTTTATTTTATAAAGTGACTTTATATCAATAAATTCAATCTCACTTTATAAATGGCTAGGGACCACCTTTAAGGTGTTATTTTCCACCCCAAGGCATGAGTGAACAAACACTTCTCTAGGTAAAAAAATCAACGACTAAGGTGACAAGAAGGAAGGTAATGACCTATCTTAGAGAAAGGTGCAGCTCTAGGGATACCACTAATATGTGAACATGCACATCCACTAACATCCAAACAAAAAGGTAAGAATCATGACCTCTTCATGCCCGTGTTCATCCAACAAATCAAAGCATCACCAAAAGTAGAGATTCACCAAATAATTACCTGAAAAATTGCTTTCATTAATGAGAAAACGTCCCCAATAGCAACGTATCCATCCAAAGAAACCCTAACAGGGGAAAAACAAGTGCATAGTGTATTATCCCATAAGTTCTATCTTTAAAATGAAAGTGAAGAGATATATTTATATGATCTCACACTCACTTTTTACAAAATATCCATGTTAGATTTTTATCATTCAAGCTAGCATTATGATCTTAGGATCTTATCTGAGAGAATAACATGCACAGCAATAAAACACAAGAGACAATGAGCATAAATATTTTCCTCGAGGAAACCATAAAGGAGAAAACCCCACAAGTTTCTCAGAGATAAAATCAGCACCAAAAGTAGACCCCAAAAATAGTAAGATGATCTCCTGACAGTAGTAGTCTCTCTCTTGTCCCAGCAACTTCTCTCTCACTCATGCACCCCAGTGAGTGAGTGTTTGTGTGATAAATAGAGAGGCTCACTCTCTATTTATATTCTTTCATTCACTTAATGTCCACTTTAACATGTCGACCTCACTTAACAATTACTTACTAGAGCCGACATCTCTAGGAGAGTCTAATAACCTTAGTGCCCCACAACTGTGGGGACTTTAACCCTTGATCAATAGGAGGGTTACCCATAATGAATTTACATGAATTGTTTACATTATTGAATCTCCTGATAGGAACATCGAGGCATGACATAACTCAAATACATTACAGACACTTCTCGGAATAAACATCAAGGTACAATACATAAGATATACGAGTGAATACATTCCGAAGTTACAAATACATCAACTCTCCCTCTTAACTAGGAAGGTATTCTCTCTACACAATTTATCAGCACAAGTCTTCTTCTCTGTATCATCTGGATCATCATTGAGTTCTCGTCATCTTCATCTTCAAGTCATCTTCATCTGGATCTGGATCATCACTCAATTTTGATCATCATCACTGGATCTATATCATCACTCGATCTAGATCATCATCACTGGATCTGGATCATCACTCGATCTAGATCATCATCACTGGATCTGGATCATCGCTGCTGGATCATCATCACTAGATCTGGATCATCACTCGATCTAAATCACCACTGGATCTAGATCATCTCTGGTTCTGGAACATCTCTATTGGATCATCATCACAGGTGTTATATCTTGATTCTTCTTGTCATGGGAAGTTCTACAGAGCCAACCCTTTTCATGACAGTTGTAGGCCTAGCCTCCATGTAGGTCTTCTTCAGCACTTGATTTGACCCTAAGTCAGAATGGCCCGCCTAGCACTTACATCTGACCATGAGAGGAACACATCCAACACCATGTCAAAAAGGCACGCCCAGCACTCACATCTGACCATGAAAGGAACCAATCCAGAAATCTATGTCAGAAAGGCCCAGCACTCACATCTGACCATGAGAGGAACCAATCCATTCATCTATGTCAGAAAGGCCCAACACTTACATTCGACCATGCGAACAATCCAACCTACATGTTGAAAGGGCTCTGCACTTACATCTGATCATGTAGGAACCAATCCCATAGTCACATCAGAATGGCTCTGCACTTATATCTGATCATGTAGGAACCAATCCCACAGTCACATCAGAATGGCCCTTATTTCATGACTTAGTATTCCTGGTTAACTAGGTGCCTCCATTCTCCCAGAGAATGGCATCTCAGCACCAAGCTGAGTATTCCTAGTAACTGACCAGGTACCTCCACTCCAAGAATGGCATTCAGCACTTATATATGATCATTTAGGAACCAATCCTATAGTCACATCAGAATGGCTAAGCACTCATATCTGACATGCAAGGAACCAATCCTTTCACCATGATAGAATGGCTCAGCCCTTACATCTAGCCATGGAAGGAACCAATTCTCTCACCATGTCAGAATGGCTCACAAACTCATCACTCCCCCTTGGAGGGAACCTCAATCTAAGAACACCAAGCTTCTCCCTGAAGTACTCAAACTTCACTCTAGCCAATGGCTTCATCAACACATCAGCTATCTGTTCGTCCATCACAACATATTGGAGCTTCACCGCTCCCCTCTGCACCATATCCCTGATATAGTTATACTTGATCTCGATATGCTTCAACTTGTCATGGAACACCGGGTTCTCCAACAAATTCACACAACTCTGGTTGTCGCAATATATACAAGTAGCATCTAACTGGAGATCAAATAAATCAAACAGTAGCTTCCTCGGCCATACTGCCTCACAACTAGCTGAACAAGCTGCAACATACTCTGCTTCAGTTGTACTCAGTGCCACACAGGATTTCTTCCTGCTAAACCAAGTGATCACACCTGATCCCATACTGAAGCAACACCCTAAAGTGCTCTTCCTATCAATGGCACTACCTTCCCAATCTGAATCAACATAACCCTCTAGGTTAATCTTCTGATTCGCCTCATGCTTAAGACCATAATCAACTGTACCCCTCATGTACCTCAGAATATGCTTTGCAGCAATCAAGTGAACATGTCTCGGATCTGTCAGCAACTGGCTCAAGGTGTTCACAGCAAAGCAAATATATGGTCTCATGTTCCTTAGGTACATCAAGGACCCAATCATCTGACGATACATTGTAGCATCAACCGCTTCTGATGAAGCATCACTCAATAGATTCAGGTTCGATGCCATAGGTGTGGTCATGGCCTTGCAATCCACCATCCCGAACCTCTTTAGGATCTCTACTGCATACTTACCTTATCCGAGGAAGATTCCATCTGCATTCTACCACACCTCCATCCCTAGAAAATAGTGCGTCATACATCTCCACCAGGACAACATTGAGATTGTGCACTAATCCAATATGTCAGCAAAGAGGTTTCATTGTAGATAAGTAGAAATGGAGAGTTGTATAGCACCATGAGCTACTTACCCATCACATGCATGTTAGTAGTATACTGTCATTAATGAAAACGTTCTATCATGCATAATACATCAACTGAATATAAACAAATGCATAACAAAACAATATCATGAAATGACAATTGAATACTTATCTTTATTTGTTTCGTGGGTAGACTCCTTCTTGAGCCTTCAGCTTTATCATCTTCTTCATTCATAATAGCATCATCTCTTATCCAAATGCTAAGATGGATAAGAGTTTCTTCAAGATTTGAGTCCTTCATATTCCTCATCGCTTGAGGGATCTTCTTTGGATGGTGAGAGTTTGATCTTCAATTTCTCCCATCTTCTCTTCTCTTATTATGAGTCGAGCTTCTTCTTCTTCCCAAAGTTTGTTGAAAGTAATCACTTCCTTCTGGAACACATTCCTCGCATGAATAAATCCCATGATCCTGGGATGCCATTCAAGGTGGTTATCACAACTTCTGCATTCTCCACTTCTTCTTCTACCACTTCAAGTTGTTCTTTGATTTGAGAGACCCTTGTAAAGTATGACTGTATGGTCTCTACATTTTGGATCTTCACATTCTTCAACTGGTTTCTGAAGGTCATCTTCCAATTTATGTTCTTCCCTTCAAATAGCTTGGTCAAGGAATCAAACATATATTTCAGTGTCTTTAGGGAAAAAACTTGTGGTACAAGTTGATCCCTGATTGAATTAGCAACGATCTTCTTGGCCTTGACCAAGTTCTTCTTGTGTAAGGCTTTTAGCCGCATCTCCCTCTAGAACTGGAACCTCTCTACTTATGTAGGTGTCCAATTCATTTCCTTCAAGAACTAGTGACATCCTATACTTCCAAGATTGGAATTTTTCAGCCTCACCAAGCTTGTCATCAAGCTGATGTGATAGATCACTTTGAAATGAGAACCTCAAATAAAAATAGCAGAAGATTAGATCTTACCAATTTGAGGTGTGTGTCCTAGTTCCGGAGTTAGTTGATCTAGGGATTTTCAGAGAAACCCTAACTTTCAAAAATTGGAATATTTCAGATCTTATTGGATAGAAAGATATACCTCTTAAAGGTGAGCTGTCCAATGTACTCCTTTTTTGAAAATAGTGGAGCGAAGCTCCCAGAACAGGAATCCCTTGTTTTCTAATTTCTTCTGCAGAAATTCCTGGTACTGTTTCTATGGTATCTCTATAATTACTACTCCTCTATGTCTGAAACATTGTAATGTGGTACCCTCACCTATCCCTATTCCAAAACCATAGGTTTCATTAGAATTGGTTTCACCAATTGGTAATTATGATCGTTTTCCCAATATTACCGGTTTCAGGACTGTTTAGCATACCAAAGTTGTACAGACTACCACGTGTCACTGTTTGATCCTATGGGTCTGAAATTTGGACCACATAAATTATGTTCCATTCCCATTTTGGAACATATTCATAAATTTCATTTGGACCTTTTTATCCCGATATATAGCAATTCTCCCCAGGTGTCCTGTTTAGGGATGAATCCTGGAAGAGGATGGAACCCTAACTTGGAGGAATCCTATATCCTAGAATATAGCGAATCTAAGGTTGAAACTTGGACACAGTGTACATTAGGATTTTATATTAGAACTGTGAAAGTTTTGGCACCTGAGACTTATGCAATCCCGAGATATAGTAAATTTACCAAAAATTATCAGTTTTAGTATTTAGGGTTTTTCCAGCCCTGGGTCAAAGTAGGGTTTGACTTTCCCAGAGTTACACCCAACCAAAAATCTCAACCCAGGTATCTAAAATTAGATTTTTATGAGGAGAGAAATCCTATGTCGGGTTCACTCAAAAAATCTTCTTCTATAAAAATCCCTAATTTCCCTCACCAAAAACTAAAAATGCCCGGAATCGAACTCCGCTTCGACAAAAAGATGCGCCCTTCAATGGAGAGTCAACCTAGCATAATTTTGCTGAAGGTTTGTGGGGAGAGACCCAAAAATTAATAATCCCTAGATTCTATAGCTGCATAATGTCTTCTTCTCAGGTTAGCTCTGATACCATGTTATATTTTTATCATTCAACCTAGCATTATGATCTTAGGATCTTATCTGAGAGAATAACATGCACAACAATAAAACAAAAGAGACAATGAACACAAAGATTTTCCTCAGGGAAACCATAAAGGAGAAAACCCTGCAAATTTCTCAGAGATAGAATCAGCACCAAAAGTAAAACCCCAAAAATAGTAAGATGATCTCCTGACAGCAGTAGTCTCTCTCTTTTCCCAGCAACTTCTCTCTCACTCATGCGCCCCAATGAGTGAGTGTTTTTCTGATAAATAGAGATGCTCACTCTCTATTTATATTCTTTCATTCACTTAATGTCCACTTTAACATGTCATCCTCACTTAACAATTACTTACTAGAGCCGAAATCTCTAGGAGAGTCTAATAACCCTAGTGCCCCACAACTGTGGGGACTTTAACCCTTGATCAATAGGAGGGTTACCCACAATGACTTTACATGACTTGTT